>WOGR01002348.1:0-17705 GCA_015342045.1 Leptinotarsa lineolata | reverse complement strand
CCCTGAACCTAATGGCCTCATCTTGAAGAGTCGTAGTTGAAGTTCTGTTCATCAGCATGGTATAAATCCATCCAGTTATAGTCGATTCTATGCCTTTTACAGCCAGGGCTGATACTATAGATTCAGGTAGTGCATTATCAAATGCTTCTTCTATATCAAGAAATACAGCAACCGCAATCTCCTTGTTGTCAAGGGATTATGTAATTTTCTCTACAAGGTTGTTTAATGCTGAATCTGTCGATTTGCCGGTTCGATACGCATACTGGTGGTTATTCAGGGGGGCTTCCTGATGTATCCGTCCAGTATCCTCTCAAGTCCTTTCAACAGGAAGGATGTGAGGCTAATTGGTCGTACCATTTGGGGTGTGGGTCTTTTCAACCCACTTTAGATATATATACCACCCTTGTTGCCAACCAACTGGGTGGTATGTAGTTTCACTCCAGATTAGCTCTATACATTTTCATTAATGGGTAAGGTTATTTCCAGTCCGTTTTGCAGAAGAGCTGGAAATATACTATCCTCTCCAGGAGATTTGAAGGCCTGAAAAGACTTCATATCTCATTCAACAGACAGTGCTGTGATAACCTCCTTGACGATCTCCCAATCGCTCTCCTTTGGGCGTTTTTTAGGCGTCTGTTGTTATCAAGAGTCTGACATTCAGGAAAGAGGTTTTCTTTCAAAAGCTCTAACGTTTCTTTTCTAGAGGTCGTAAATGTTCCATCGGGTCGTTTTAGCGTTCAATTTCAGTAATCGGTTCTCTACAGACAATCTTGTGAATTCTTGTGCTGCGAGGTATACTCTCACAGAATTTCCTCCAAGACTCCCGTTTTGCCTTTCCGATTTCCTTGTTATATATCGTAAGAGTTGTCTTATGAAGCTCCCAGTTACCAGACTCTCTCGATTGAATAGTCGTCGAACTTCTCTCCTTTGTTTTTCTAGGCTTTTGTTTCACCAAGAAGAGTTATGGTTATCTCTTTTAGTTCTCAGTGGACAGGATGAGATTACTGCTTTGCAAAATTACTCCGCTACTGTGTCCATATCATCACAATTGTGAATAGTAATGAATCCGCCTTCATAGTGCAATTGTAGGGAGTTTCTATAACCGCTCTGCCATTGCCAAATAGGACTAGATCGTTCGCGTATAGCAGTCCTTTGACTGGGGATTTGAAATTTCAAGATGTCGTTGTTTTCTATGAGGAAGAGGGTACCGCTGAGTGATGATCCCTGAGGAGTTCCATTTTGCTCAGGGTTTATGCCATTAGCTCTCGCAGAGAAGGATCTATTTTTCAAAGAATTTTCTTCATCTGTTCCAATACTTTGCGATTCCAAACTGTATTGAATGCTCGATGAATATCAAAAAAGATGGCTATAACCTTGCGTCGATTTGCGAAGGACTCGTGGACGGCTGACTGTAGTATAACCATATTGTCTGTTGTTGAGCAGTTCTTGCGAAACCCGCTTTGTTGGAGGATTATCAGGTTATTCTGCCCGAGAAAGAACTGTAGTCTAGCTTTCAAAATCTTCTCCAATAACTTACACATGGTGGAGATAAGGAAGATAGGTCTATATGAGTCGGGATCAGATGGAGATTCATTCTGTTTCAGGATAGGCAGCACAATAGAATTAGACCAAGGTGTAGGAATTTGTCTGGTGCGATAGAAGATGGAGTTTGCCGGATTGTGTAAGCTTCTTGATAAATATATAAGGGATGTCGTCAGGCCCCGGTGTATGGCCTTTCACTTTAGACAATGCATCTTCGAGTTCGTTCATGGTTATATCAATGTTTGATGAAGTTTCATCGTCGTCTTCAATCACAAAAGGATTGGCGTCCATGACTTCTCTTCTTTTAGAAAAGTTATTATCGTAGTTGACGTCACTATACTGTTGCTGGAAATTAACAGCTAGACTCTTTGCAATTTCGCGACTATTCGATAAGACGATATTGTCATCAATAAGGGAAGAAATGTGATTTCCTCTCGACTTTCGTTTCCTGTTTACTTTTCCCCATAGGGGAAGGTCGGGCAAAGTGGAATAGCTAACGTTTAACCTTGTCCCGTGATCTTAGTGGTTTACGCAGAAAAATGATTTTATGGGCAATCGGTTGCTATATTATAAACATTTACAATGTGTAAGCTAAAAACCTCTAATCCAGTGCCATCTGAGGAGAAAAAAATAAAAATCTAAGGGAGTGCAAATTTCTCTTTGCCCGCCATGTTGCGGGCGAAGTGGAATTTTCAAGAGGGCAAAGTGAAAAATGAAAAATTGTATTCAAACATTTTATTAATAAAAAATTGAAGCAATACAAATTCGAGTAACGTTTTATAATAACTCAGTTTAATGATAAAAAATGAAAGTGAATTGAATTTAGGTAACGTTTGACAAACACATTATTAACAGTCTAATTCAGGTAATATTTGATTAAATTAAAATATAATGGGGTTGCATTTGTAGCCAGCTCCGGAACATCCAAAAAACCACGTCCCAGTATTTTTGATTTATTAATTTGCATATGAAAGTCTTCTTGCTTGTAAGTCATTATGTCGTCCTTTTTTGGCAAACGAAAATATTTTTGGCATTTTTTCATGCATTTCACCGTTACTTGTTTGTTCACATGATTTATGACGATCCCAGAAAAAAGATTTCCGACATATTTTACTGTAACCCAGCTCCCTTCTTCTAAATCTGCAAACGTATTTTTACCTGTGTGGCCATTTGGAGAGGTTTGGTCATCCAACTCGAAGCTACTATCATCGTTCAGGGGTGGATCTATTTCACTACTTTCACTATCAGTGTCATTCTCAGAAAACAATAATTGTCTCTTCACTGTTGTTTTTTTTTGTTTCGATGGTTGCTTGGCTATTTTGAGCTCCTCCATAAAAGGGGTTGAAGTCGCAACTACTGTGGATCTATGACGTTTCTTTCTTTCATCATCTACTTGACTAGAAACATGAGGAATTCGTAGTATATCATAAGGAGACATAAGAACAGCACCTTCCAGACTCACATTCAGAGGTGGTTTTTCTTGTACGCCATATGACCTTTGATCTTCACTTGTTTCAGGAGGTACCAACCGATTGGTTGTTTCAGCTGCAGCAGAGGAGCTGGCGTTGAAAATTCTTTGAAAGGGATAGATGCCGGTTTTTTTGAATCCGGAAATAGCCGTTTCCATTGTGGCTGCCTTTAAGTAGGCTTCTCCAAATAGGGCTCCAATTTTTTCGAGGTGTTCTCGCAGCCACACTCTTACTGCTTGTTGATAAAAGGTGGAAATCGGATACTTAAAGGAGACATCAAGTGGCTGTAACCGATGTGTGCAATGTGGAGGTAAAACAAGGATATCAATAAAATTTTCTTTGGCAACAGTTAACATACCAAGGTTTTTTATGTGAGTAGAGTGGCGATCTAAAATGAGGAGGACGCGGTCTTCAGCTGTTGGCTTTGCAAATTTCGGAAAATGTTCAAACCACTCAGCAAATATTTTGGTCTGCATCCAACTTGCTGGATGGGTGGAAATTTTTGTATTTGGGGGAATTCCCTGTCGAACCCTTGGAAATACCAAAGCTGAAGGAATATATTGCCCGGCCGCATTGAAACAAATTTTGGCGGTAACCAGGGTGCCTCTCTCTGCTGAAGAGAATACTCCCACCTGTTTTTTTCCTTTTTTTGATAAAACCGTGGTAATTCCTGTCTCGTCGCAATTATAAAAGCGATAAAGCGATTTTGGGGATATCAATGAGTTTCATATGAATGATCAAGTAGGTCAAAAAACTCATTAACATTAACCTCATTGAAGGCCTACGCTCTAGCTGCCGAAGTTTTCTCTGGAAGCCGCAGTGATAACTTCGTGTTCCTTTTTAAAAATCCGTAAACCCAATCTTTTCCTGCTACTTGTTTTTCATTTTAAATGGGTGAGAAATGTGGTTCCTAACAGCAAATTGATATGCGAGAGACTTTAGATCTGCTATGGTTAAACCAAAAAGTCGTTCTTACATTTGTAAGACGTAATCGGCTGAAAACTTTTCTTGCTGTTTACTAAATACAGAACAGGTTGATCAATCAATTGGTGCTTGTATTCTTCGGAATAGTGTCGTAACAGGAATATTGTACTGACGTGCTGCCGCATTAATTAACATCCCATCCCTATAAGCAACCACTGCCGCTTTCATGTTATTTTTATTCAATGATTGGTAAGTTGTGTTTTTTTATAGTTACCTATATACCATATTTTATCTGACAATAAAAAAAAGCTCGATCATATCATGCGAAAAAACAACCATTTCACTTTGCCAAATATTTCACTTTGCCCGCAACACCTGTGATTCACTTTGCCCACCATCCTACAACCGTTGAAAAAATCCACCTCAAATGGAGAAACAGGATCAATAAACACATCAAAATACTTTCAAACATGTAAACTGTAGCTGACAAATAGATAGAGGATAAAACTCCCACCTTTTCTTTATTACTCCTTACAGAAAACAGTAAAAAAATTACAACTACAATAAAACGTTCAAAAACACTAACAGTCGACCTGTCACATGAACGATTCCAGATAAAATAACCATATTGCATTCACAACTGCCAACCCAAGCAAGCTATGTACACATGGCAGCACAACTTGAACCCGACAATTTTAAAATGATTTTCACTTTGCCCGCCTATTCCGCTTTGCCCGACCTTCCCCTACTTCGGCTATTGAAGTGTGTTGGTTCAAAGTGCTTACATAATTTTTTCAAAATTCTCGTCTGCTTTCCTTTGGGAAAAATCGTTGGCACGCTCTGGGCCGGTTAAATTTGACTTTGTTCTCAAGGGAGAAATGTTTCAATCTGTTGAAAGAACATTTGCACTCAGTTGTTGCTGCTTGACATTTGTCGATTCACCATGGTACTGGATAGTGCTGGGTTAATTGTGAATTTTCACCTATGACTGTGGATGCCAATTCGATTATAATTTTGGTGAATTTCTCTACCAGCGAATTCACGTCATAATCGAAATTCGTAGAAGGAATATTTGATAACTTGGAGTCAATGAGGTTCTCATAGTGAGTCCATTTGTCATGCTTTACATTCTTGAGTTTCCATGTGGGATGATATATTGGAGTCTGAAGTGAGATATCATTGCTTTCAATCAAGATTGGAAAATGATCACTATCGTATACTTGTGATGAAACTTTTCAAGAGAGCGATGTGGAAATCGTTAGAGTGCAAAATGTTAGGTCTATAGCGGAATGGTTGCCAAATGTACTATTGAGTCTCGTAAATTCACCATTGTTCATTATTACAAGGTTGGAAAGGTTGATGTTTTCCTCAAAGACTTGTTAGAAGATGAGCAGCCCCATAGGGGATTGTGAGCGTTGGAATCTCCCACAATAATGAAGGGTTTTGGGAGCTGTTGAATTATCGTGTCAAGTTCTCGAAAGGTTATCTCTACATTCGGTGAAATATATACTTTTCAAATGCATAATTTTCACGGAATTGTGACAAGAACTGCTATAACGATCGATTTTTTAGTGTTATTGGTGACTTCACCGCAGGCTCTAAGCGGGCTATTTCTAATTTTATGGAAAGAGTTGTAAGATTTCATTTCGTATGTATGTGCGGTCTTGAAGTTGGTTTCCTGCATACAAAAAGGTTTTCCTTATTTATCAGAAGTTGGAGCATTTCCAGATGGGAAAATACTCCATTCATGTTCCATTGAAGAATGAATTCTGTTGATGAATGAAAAAAAAATTAAGAAAAGATGGTCAGAAACTTCAATAGGTTTCTTGTGAGAGGTCGCTTTCGTTCTCAGGATGGGAAATATTTGAATTTGTTTCGAGTTCGTTATTCAGTTGTTTCATCAACTTTCTCTTTGATAATGTCATACGACCCTCAATTCTTCTTTCAGTCAAAGCTGGGTATATTTCCGTCAACATATCCATTAGAAAATGAACGTTGTCAGTATATTCACGTGCTATATCGAGAGGATCGGCTAACCCGTACGTATTTTCCAAAAAACTGACTATTTGATTGAAGTCTTGAGGAAAGGAGGATTCATCGTCAAATATCCTTTTCGCTGGATAAAGAAGTGCAGCTGTTGCGTTTGATGAGGTTATCTTCAGTTCCTTATGAATTTACGAACACGGCTGAATAAATTCGAGCTGTTTAGGTGGATTGGAGTCGGTGTTTGATAACGTGGGGCTTGTTACCTCTGATTTCGAACGTTTCTGTTTTGGGTTGGTGATTTGTGTTGGTATGACTACACTTTCATTTTCCAATTGGTTTTCAGAACTAACTGTGATAAGGGTGTTATTAACTGTTTCAGTGCAAGCGTCGGCTACATGACCATGTATTTTACATTCGAAGCAGGTAAGCTTGTCTTTGGATAGAAAGATACGGTAAGGAGTGTTTTCTAATGGAATAACTATTGATTCTGGGAAGGTAGAGGTAATCAGTTTGAATGTAGACTTGCCTCCTGAAATGCCTAAGAATATGGCTGAACTCTGGTTGCGAAATTCCGATTCTGAGAAAGGATATAGGGGACATAAGGCTCAAACCTAGGTCTTTAAGGCTATTTTCAATTATGATGTGGGGAATCGACGAGCATACATCTGATGGGATTGATCGAGTTGCGGGTATTATTAGCCTCCGTGCTTTCAGTAGTTGTTGGTTCACCTCTATTTCCCCACCTAATTGAAGGTGATCACCGAGAATTTTTTTCCCGTACACAGAATAACGGAAAGTTTGTATGCCGTACATAACTCCAAGTAACTCCTTTTCTGTCGTCGTGTAGTTCAGTTCTGCCTTCTTCAATTTCCGTCTCGCGTAGGCAATGGGTCTTTCATACCCATCTCGTAGTTGACTTAACACTGCTTCCACTCCTAGTTCTGACACATCCGTAGACAAAATAAACGGTTGCTCGAAATCAGGGAAAATCAAAATTGACTCAGACTACAACACATTCTTCAGTTTCCTTATGGCTTCTAGCACTTCTTCTGTTATTTCAAATTTAACGTTCTTTTTCGTCAAATTGACCAAGGGTGCTGATATCTCCGTAATATTGGGTATGAATCGGCGGTACCAATTTACTATTCCCAAAAAGGACCTCACTCCCTTTATATTCTTTGGCAGTGAAACGTTGGCAATTGTCTCTATGGTTGTCGGGTCAGGTAATATTCCTTCTTGTGAAAGGATATGGCCCAAATATTTCACTTATTTCACTTTCTCTGACATGAAGTAATATTTGTTTGGTTTCAGCTTCACATCAGCTTCGTTTTTTCTTTCGAAAACCTTTTATATTTTTTCAATGTGCACTTTACCAGCTTCAATATTGGAAATGATGATATCATCCAAGTAGATCATACATGTTTCTGGGGTCAACCCTGTGAGTGTCATGTTCATGAACCGCTGAAAAGTCGAAGGTGAGTTCACCAATCCAAATGGCATTTTCATATACTCGTAATGACCTTGGAACGTACTGAATCCTGTGAACGGTATCGCCTGCTCATCCATATCAATCTGATGATAGGCTTTGGCTACATCAATGACCAATAATAGCATGTTAATGCCTGCTTTGTGTCCTTGAATCGAATCCGATATGTTGGGAAGTGGATAGTGTTTCTTCTTGGTTACGTTATTGACTCTTTGGTAGTCGATACACATTCTCACTTTTTCTTCTTTATTAGGCAGATGTTTGGTTATCAATACTACGGGTGCAGACCACGGACTACATGATGGTCTTCTAACTTTGAAATCCAATAATCTTTTTATTTCCCCTTCGAGTACTTCTCGTTGACGATGAGGTATGCAGTATGGAGCTTTACAAATGAGTTATGCACCTGGTACCAAGGTCAAGCTGTGCTTTATCTTTGTCGTACCAGTCAACTCTTCATCATCATCCCGAAACAGATGCTTGTATTCTTGAATCAACTCAAATAGCTCCTCTTTGTTCATTTCATCTACATGCTGCAGATCGAATCCATTCCTCATCCATTCATCGTTTGAAAAATCCAGTTTACAAATATTGCTATCAGAGGTGCTGATTTGGGGTGATTTCTCACCCACAATAGCTCTACTGAGTTTCTGTCCTCTCTTCAGAATTACCTCTTTCGATGATAAGTTTATGATTTTTACTGGGATTTCTTTTTGAAGCCAACCAGCCTAGTTATTTTCTGATCCCCGTTGATAAAAAGATGTTGGTTGGGCACTAGGCCTTCTTTTGAAACTTTGCGAGGGATATGCATTCTTCAGTACCACTTGTGTTTTACTACGCGTTGCATCCATGCTCCTTCCTTTGCTTCCATTTTTTGCTCTTGGGCTGCCTACTGGATTTTTGTTGTTTCTTCTCCTGGTAATTTGGCCTATCTTCGACGGTAATTGGCACTCCATATTTTCATCCATATCCTTTTTGTGCATAAATGGGATGACCTTTTCTCATATGGTGACTGATGATACTGGCTCGTAGGAGATACGCGCTCGATTGGCGTGGAGGAAATCTTTTTCCGATATGGCTTGAACTATTCCCAATGTTTCGTCCTCACAAATGATTGCGGTACATATTGTGTTTTCATCTGAATCCTCAGGTCCTATCGTCATATTTATAGTACCTAAGTCTGCAGAGGATGTCCTGTGACACTTTCAACTGATATTCATCGGCTCCTCTCACATCTACTCCATTCTAAAGCACTCTTTTTTTGAATAGGCGTTACCGCTGCTCCTGTAACCACCAAACAATAACTCAACAATCCATTCACTCGCACTCTCATAATATGAGGTATGTAAGGTATATCTCCTGAAGTTATCTCTGGTATCACCATAACCCGTTTATATTCCCTTTTATTAGACCTCTGTGCCGAATTTCCCGTTTCCCCTGTATTGAAAATTTTATTCTGCCTTCTTGTTCGCCCTTGGCCTTCATCCTGGCAGTGGGAATTTTGCCTCAGAAGTTTGAATTGGTATTGTCTCCATTGTCCGGTGATGGTCCTGAAAAAGGAGACAATTGTGGTGCTTGTCTCGGTGTTGTTTCCGTACTCTGCTGCGCCTCTCTACTGATTTTGAATTCCAAATTCGCCAAATTGTTCCCAACGTCGTTTCTGGCTGGCTTCCATGTACGTGGTTGGAATTCTGCTACCCTAGCTCCGCTATTAGACCTACGAAAATCTGATCGATCCCTACTCTGAGTTTTTCTTGGACAATTCCTTGCCCAATGATCTTCTTGGTGGCATACATAATATCCATTACTGTTTTCTGGTTTGACTCTGCGACAATCTCTGGAAAAGTGACCTGGTTCTCCGCACGAGTAACAATTTCTTCCTGGATGTGGGTTATTTTTGTTTCCATAACCTCTGAAACCTCTATGTTCATTTTCATTATTTTTCCTAATTTCAACCCTGAAGTCCCTAGACCAATGTTCAGAATTTCCACCACAAGCCTAGCACTCGCCCTACTTATCTACTGTCGACATATTCAAGTTCGCACATCTTCCTTGGAACATCATAAGAGTTGTTTCCTGTAATTTAACGAACTCCTCAGCTTTCTCCGAATCCAAACTCTTTCCACCTTGAGTTCATGGTTTTTTCTTTTCATCCCAGCTTCCTCGTCAGCGTCAGCTCCTGCTGAGTCCTGATTGAGTAAGTTAGACCCCCCAAAATTCTCAACCTAGTACAAAATGAGGATACGTCTTCGTCATGTCGTTGATAATATTCACTCAGATTCCACTGATTTTCTCCTGGTAATTGGAACGGAGTGAATGTTTTCACAAATTTATTCCTGAGGTCAGTAAATTTTATTGTATCTAACTGCGCATCCGATTCGAAATAATTATAGGCTTCACCAACGAGCTCGAATTTGAATGACTGGAGAATTTCATTCTCCGACCAATTATCCAGTCTGGCACGCAACTGTAATTTCTCAAAATACCTCTCGACTTCCTTTCCTGAAAAATTATCTAAAGTTGCCGCAGTCATACCTGACTAATAGTAGATTGCCACTCTAACAGGTGTAAATCCAGGGTTAGGTATGAGTGTAACCCCTGATAGTCCTTCTGATTTCATTTCAATAAACGGATTTATTATCAAACTAAAAAATATTTTCCAGACTCCTTGCTAACTTCGAGTAGAATATATAGTTATAGGCACGAATCGGTTCATTTCTAGGGTTCCCTTTCTCATCTCAAACTTCTCAACGTTGATAACTTCAACTAACTTCTACTGTATCCTTTAAAACAAAAAAAAATGAACGAAAACTATTATTATTATTTTTCTTTCTGGATCTCTCCTTTCACCATCTCAAATAAAATATATCCCCTTCACTGGACTCTACCCCCTTAAATGAAATAAGCCACTTTTCTTAACTTCTTTTCCTTCAACCCCCTTAAGGTAAATAATCTACCTTTCTCGACTTCACCCCTTCAAATTGAATGAATCCCACCTCTCTGGATCTTTCTCTTGCGCCCCCTCAAATCAAATAAATCCCACCACTGCCACCATTGTAATGAAAGACCATATGGTCTGAAATGATCCCTTTTTCAACTTTTAATGATTTATAATCATCTTAATGGATTAATTATTTTCGCACCCCAAAATACACCGCCCTGTATATGGGATCGTTTAGCCGAAAGAATTTATTTTTATATTCAAATTTGCTAGAGCGGAATTTGCTGCCATCAGATCACAAAGTTTGAAATGCGTTCTGATCACACGAATTGAGAATTAAATAGTTTGGTCAACAGATGAAACCCTTACCTTTATACTTTCTTCCGAGTGAGACGGGTTAGTTTTGTCCGTAGAGGCTGTGTCCTACAACGGCTTCACAATCGCATGGATTTTTTCATGGGTTTGAGGGGAATGCAGAGTTTTCAGAAACAAACTTTATTGACAAATAAAGTAGATGGAATAATCGGTTCAACAAAAAATAAACTACGTATAAACAAAATAATGACGGAAGTTTGAGTCTGTTTCAGTGAACCTGTGGACAATTTAATTTACAAAGAAATATGTAAATAAAAAAACAAACTGAAACAAAACGAACCGCAATGATGAGAAACTATCAAGGGACCCACTTAATTGCTCCTCCCTGTATAACGCGCAAGAGACACTATGATCCTAATTATGCAAAAAGGGAACCCGTTTTGTAGATATATAAAAACTTCCAATATTACCTTAGGTTCAAATTCAAAGGAATATAAAAATACACACGCATGCAAAAATATATACAATATAAATAATATTCGTTTTTAAGATACGCTCACCAACAAAACGTAGATGGACTCTTCTGAGATCTTCGACAAAAGCTACTATTTCCCAAAAACTGTCCCAAACTCTTACCAGGAACCCGACAGTGTTCCCTCACGCAATTATCCTTAATAAAACCGCGAATAAATCAACCCAAAAAGACTTCTTGGGACAGTGACTTGAAATATCTCAATATTTCCGTCCACATAAAATATTTCTCATGGATTTCCTAACTTTCCTAACTTTTTCAACTAAATTCTCTTAAGGAGGGTGGGATTAGAATTCCCTCAGAGGATTTCTGTCCAATCGAATAGGCTCTAAATCACTTCATCGATTCGCACCCTTAGCTCCCTCTTCAAAACCGGTGGATGAGTTGGCAAGAATTACTAACTTAGCAGTTCAATGCCGTATTTCTCAGTTTAGGAATGAAAGGCGTTTTTGGGTTTTATCACATCGTTGAATTAACGATAGTTATTCAGTCTCATCTATGACCCTCTGAACTCTCAGTGTTACGTAGATAGAAATAATTTAGGAATAAGATTTTATTTCATGAGCTCTCAATGGGATATTTGTTGGAAATTCCACAGCTTACGAGCCTGCAATCGCATCTCTCTAATAAAAATAATCTTGTGAGGATTTCAATCTTTTCTGCTAGTAAATGTTTGGCAATATTTCTTATCATTGTTCCTTCCAATACTTTGTTATAATGTCTATTTGAACGACAAGAGAAATATTTTTGTTATTGTAAAACTGCAATCTTATTATTGAAAGGTCTGAATCATCTACCTGAATGTTCTAAAAGTTTCTTAATCCCTTTCTATACAATTAGTGGGTTTTCCAAATGCAAATTTTGGAGTCTGGTTTCTTCTGTCATTCCAAATTTTGTACCGCTCTGACTCTGCCTACTATTTTCCTATAGATTGATTTTTCTTGCCAAAATTATCCCACTCCAAAACTTATCAAATCTAAGGCCCTGCCTTCAGTTAGTATAGGTTTTGGAACATTTTAATATGGTAGTTTTGTGAGTAGTTTTTGAGTAACCTTTGTAGTGAACACTTGCTTTGCAATAAACTTGGAGTATATCAATTGCTCGTATTTTCAATTTGATAAATGTCTTGTTTCAAGACTTGTACGTAACCGTCCTACAAAGTAACAGTTAACTAATCGTGAGTCGAAACATTGGTCCTTCGAGCCGGATATCTCAAAATTACGCAGATTTCCAGTGCTATTGTTTTTGTTTGTTGCATCGCGATTGAGCAACATAGAGTCAGTGCGTGCTCTGCAAAATATAAGTAGAGATTCAAGAATTCATCCACTCTACCTAGTGTGGTCCGGTATCAGCCCATCCAGTGAGAAAGTGAATCAGCCGTTCCTGTTCGACCACCATTGCCCGGTGAGAAAGCTACGTCGCCTGTTTTTGTACAGCATCCAGTCTTCAGATTTCGTCGTCAGGAATCCGAACTGTTCTTCGAGCTGCCTATATTCCTTTATATTTCATTATCTTCAGATTCATAATTTGCCTGTATTTCTTTTATTGATAAATTTAATTTGCATTTCTTGAATATAAAAATGTCTGACCAACAAGTAAAAGCTTTGATCGGTAAGCGTGCAGGTACCACACGATCTTTAACTTCATTTTCAAACTTTCTGGAAAGTTTTGATCCGGAATATGATATACCTGATCTTGAAAGGAGGCTTCGCGACATAGATGATATACGTAGTTGGTTCTCGTCATATCAAGACAAACTTGTAGGCCTACTGAAAGAATCCGATGAGCTCTTTGATTATCGCATTACATTTGATGATAATCATTATTCTGCCGTATGTAAAGCCAAGAAATCATTATCGCAATATTCGAAAAGTAATGAAGCGGTTTCCCTCGCAACTTTGCAATCACCCAATACTTCTCAATCAATAACGGTCAGTAAGAATCGAATACTTCTCGAGCCAATCGCTAATGACTCGAACGCCCCAGGGAGCTCTGATACATTATTTGTTCGTTCTGAATCGCATGATCCGTCTAAACGACTCTCTAATCCGCGAAACCTAAGCGCTGTAGATTGTTGTTTATTTTATAACGACAAGAATACCATTTATTCGTGTGATCAGTTTGCAACCTCAACTCCTCATGCTCAATTTGAGGCATCAAAGAAGGGTTGTTGGTGTACAAATTGCTTGAAAAGGGGGCATAGAGCCGCGAAATGTAATTCTCAACCATACCGTCTTTATAAATCGAAACACCATACCTTGCTACATTTTAATACAGCAGCTAGATCAAATTTTCGAACTTCAGGTTTCGTCTCATTTTGTTTCAAAAAACATTAATAGGCAGACCCAAATTACCTCTCAGGCTTTATTAGCTACTGCCTTGGTTGATATAGTCAACCATCAAGGCAAAAACATTACTTGCCGCATATTTTTGGATGCTAGCTCTCAAGCGCACTTCATAACTGAGGAAGTTGCGAATTCCTTGAGTCTAATTGAAAAACCAATTAACATCTATCTAACTGAAATTGATAGCACCTACACGAGTGTCAAATTTTCCACTCTCGCCACATTGAATTCTAATTTCAATAAATATAAAAAATCGGCTGATTTTTTTATCGTTCCACAAATCTGCCAATCGATGCTATCCATTCAATATAACCGAGCAGATTTTGAATTGCCCAAGTACATTACGCTGGCTGACCCATATTTCTTCAATCCTTCCAAGATTGACGCGTTAATTGTAGTAAAGCTATTTTATAAATTGCTCCGTGTTGGGCAAATAACTTTAAAGATTCACCCTGATGCCGTTCTTCAAAAAATGGAGGAAAAGGCTTGCGAAGGGCATTATGCTTTGCATACAAAGAGAAACTCAGAAGGAAGATATGAGGTACGTTTACCACTTGATGATAAAATACTATCATCAGGTATATCATACGTTTCCGCTTTGAGACGTTTCCATGCATTAGAACGCATATTTCAGCAATCCCCCAAATGTGTCGGGATTACACTGATTTCTTAAAGGAATATTCAACTCTAGGACATATTTCTTTGGCAAAAAACCAGAATGACCAAAGTACTGGCTTTTCTGCCGCATCATGGTGTGTTGAAGGAAGATAGTGTGACCACGAAAACGCGTGTTGTGTTCGATGGCTCATCGAAAACCTCCACAGGCATATCTTTAAATGATAGCCTCATAGTAGGCCCAAAATTGCAAGACGATATATTCTTGATTCTCGTACGTTTTAGATCTCATATTGTTGCTTTCACAGCAGATGCTGAGAAAATGTACCGTCAAGTAAGGGTCCATCCAGATGACGCGCAATACCAAAAAATATTGTTTCGCGAGAAACCTTCCGATCCCATTCAAATATATGAACTCGATACAGTTATGTATGGTACTACATCAGCTTTTTACTTAGCTATAAAATCATTGTTTAGGATTGACGAAGACGAGGGAGAGCAGTTTCCTCTTGCTGCTCAAATAATTCGCCGGGATTTCCATGTTGATGATGTTCTTTCTGGTGCAAAAACAGTTACTGAAGCTATTGCTTCCCGCGATCAGCTTATTACTATCCTAAAAAGAGGAGGATTCACCTTGAGAAAGTGGTCATCCAATCATCCTGAATTACTTATTGAAAATCATGAGCATCCAGACTGTTCTCATATGTCTTTGGATCCAGATTCATCATTAAAAACTCTGGGCATTCGATGGAATCCACGCGAAGATTATTTCTTCTACTCGGTGAATATTTCTGGACAGGACAGCATTACCAAAAGAAATATTTTGTCACGAATTGCGAAATTATTTGATCCCCTAGGACTTCTTGGTCCAATTATGGTGTATGCAAAAATTATCATGCAGGTACTATGGAAATTGGGTGTGGCATGGGATGAATCGGTTCCAGAAGAGATTCATACATTGTGGCTCACTTTTCATGATCAGTTGCCTCTGATAGAAAACTTGCGGTTTACACGCTCAATTATTGTGCCTGATGCAAAGGATATTCAATTGCATGGGTTTTGCGACGCAAGTGAGGAGGCTAATGGTGCTTGTTTATACCTGCGGTCCATTGACTCGCAAGGCCGGGTGTGTATACGCTTAATTACATCCAAATCTCGTGTGGCTTCTGTAAAGTCACTAACATTGCCGAAATAGGAGCTTTGTGCTACCCTTTTACTTTCTCGACTTTACCAATCCGTCAGGTCGTCTATCTTATTAACTTTACATGAATCAGACCTGTGGTCCGATTCTACCACTGTGCTGCATTGGATAAAGACCCCAGCCTACCGTTTGAAGACATTCCTATCAAATTGTATTTCGAAAACACAAACTCTTAGTTCATTGTGCTATTGGCTTTATCGTAATCGGTCTCGTATAAAAACTTATGTCGCCATATTCATTTGTTTTTGCACAAAAGCTGTTCATTTAGAACTCGTCAGTGACCTTACCACTGAAGCCTTCCTCGTAAGTCTTAAACGCCTTTTTTCACAAAGAGGAAAAGCTAATAAAATTCATTCCGACAATACCATTAACTTCGTTGGAGCGAAAAGTGAACTGATCGAGTTACAAACTTCATGCAATTCTAAGTCCCATAAGAAAGCAATTTTAAATTTCTGTAGCGAAGAAAGGATCGACTGGTACTTTATACCGCCCAGATCCCCACACTTTGGCGGGATTTACGAAGCAACGGTCAAGACTTTTAAGCATCATTTTATTAGGTCAGTTGGTGACACTCTTCTAACTTTCGAACAATAAGAAACCTACATCATTGAAATAGAGGCAATCTTAAATTCCAGACCAATTTTGCCCCTGTCGTCAGATCCAAATGACCTACTTCAGCTTACTCCGGCCCACTTCCTTATAGGCAACGCATTGACCACATTTCCTCAGGTTGACCTTACGGATACTCCTGTAAGCCACCTATCTGCTTGGCAGCACGCTCAGCAGCTCAAACAGCATTTTTGGAGGCTATGGCATAAGGAGAACCTGCATCAGATGATGGAGGCTCGCGCTCCCCGTGGTCCACCGATCAATCTTGAAGTGGGCGATTTGGTTCTTATCTTGGATGAAAACTTATCGCCACTCAAATGGTCCATGGGAAGGGTCACGGAAGTCCACCCCGGACAAGATGGCATCGTTAGAGTTGTGTCAATTAAAACAAGGAGCGGCGAGTACAAGCGTTGTACAAAGAAGCTTTGTCCCTTATTCATGGACGAAGATTTCTCGGTTGACTCGGACCAACGATTATGGACATACAGGATTGCTTACTTTTGCGATTTTGTTAGACAGTAACAGTGGTGACTCTGGATTGATTCTCTACTGCACTTTTAAATTAAAATAAACAAATTTCATGTAAATCCCTTATTGAAATATTATTTTTATACAATAGGATTAGATACTTAATATAAATGGATTGATACTAAGTAAAAATTTTGTCTTTTTTAAAAGTAAGGGGTTTCATCAGTTTTTTATTATTTTCGTGAAAACTGTAACTCCCACAAAAATTTTGTAATGAACTTTGTCTTAGATAATAGTATTATCTAAAAAAAAAATTATAACTTTTTGTTCCATCTTATAAACGCTTAATAATCAAAAATATATACAGGCCGTATTTTTTAGCTGATACCACTATTGCTATCTCGGAAACGGTAGATCCTACAAGGACGGTTGAATGAAACAAAAGTTGCTTATTTAGGGATGCAACACACTGGTAATTTCAGATCTATGAAATCATCAACGGTTTCCGAGATATTTGCAAAAAACTGAAAACGATAGATTTTATTTTTTTGCTCTACCGCCTCCATTTTCAATAATATCAAAAAATGAACAAAAAATTTTTGCTCTATTTCATGTGCTCCATAATCTGGGTGGACTCATTTTTCGAAGCAACGTTTCTTTCATTGAATTCCATAATCGATATATTTTTTTAATACGGACATGTATATTTTTTTATACATTTTCGTAGTCATTATAATTAAAAATTCATTGACATATCACAACATATGTATTTTTCGACGTTTCTTTCCGAAACCACATCAATATTCTATCATTTAACTTTTTTTATTCAATGAGAAATCAAATATCAAACTATTGTTGTAACACATAGTTAACAGTATTGTTAATACATCACATTGAAAAAAAGAC
Organism: Leptinotarsa lineolata; assembly: GCA_015342045.1. NCBI lineage: Eukaryota > Metazoa > Arthropoda > Insecta > Coleoptera > Chrysomelidae > Leptinotarsa > Leptinotarsa lineolata. Next base: position 366 of record WOGR01002348.1, on the reverse strand, counting down.
AGTTGCGAAAATAAACACCATAAGGGAATGTCTCACGCGATATCACATCAAATGTTCAAATTGTCTTCCATCATTTATTAAACAAATACTTGCTCTAGAAATAGTGTGCTTGTGGCAGTTCTCTAACATCTGTGGAGTGATAGCGATGCAGGCACTCCCTATTGAATCTTTCAATTCTTCAATATTTTCAAAATTTGTTCTGAATGCTTGATCTTTCATGAAGCCCCACAACGAAAAATTCAGAAGAGAAAGGTCCGGTGAACGTGTTGGCCATTCAATAGGACCATTATTTCCTATCCACCTTCCTGGCATAGTTGTATTGAGGAAATCTCTGCAGATTCTCCTACGATGTGGTGGAGCTCCGTC
>WOGR01002347.1:0-17705 GCA_015342045.1 Leptinotarsa lineolata | reverse complement strand
AAAATGATTGCTTCCTTCCTTTCTTTGGAAGATTCCCACATTTTTTTGTATCAAGATGGAGTAGTAGAAAGCCAAAAACTTTCTTTCCCAAAAAATTCAATTTTCTCAACTGAATGGTCAAGTTTTTTTTCTGTATAAATATCCATGATGTGCAGAATCCATTTGCCAGCATACCTCCTGATGATACTATTACCTCAGTGATAGAATTATAAGATGAAAATAGAGTGAACCCAGTTATGAAACAAAAAATCATTGACCTTCTGTCATTATGTCTCAAACAAAATTATTTTCAATTCAACAACAATATTTAGGTATTCCTATTCATAAGGTCCAATTATAGAAAATCCGTTAAGAATTTCTTATATTGGCATAGAGATGTGGATGATTTTACAACTTTTCAAGAATAATAACTTAATAAATGATATATTTCATACTAAAAAATCATTCATTTTTGCTGTGAGTTTACTATTCTTTTCATAGTTATTTCAAAGGAATTTAACGTAATAAAGAAAAGATCTATGCTACTACAGTATTTGTTGAAATAATGACACTTTCTAGTAATTGGAAAATTTTTGCCCAAATTTGTGTTGGAATTCAGACTGGCAAGTAATTTTCTGTGTCTAGTGTTCCTTTGAGGAACGTGATAAAAATCATTTATACTAGATTGGGTGAGTCATAACAGTTTGTTATAACTTTGTGAATAAAAATTGAATCGGTTTTTATTCTTTGTTGTTCTAGAAGCTGTATTTTGTAGTGAGATCGAATTTCGCTAATGCCAAGTCTTCTGCAAGAACTTTACATCTGTTCTGGAGTCTTTCCAATCGTAATTCATGTATATTATGGTGTGGGCTCCATATGACACTTCCAAAATTTAGTTTACTGTAAACAAATGCATAGTAAATAGATTTGATTGCAGCCTCGTTGTTGAAGTCTTTGCATATTCTACAGAAAAATCCCAAGGTTTTGCTGCAGTAATTCATTACGTAATCTAAATGGGGAGTGGATCATTTTTGTATCAAAATAGATTCCATGGTCTTCAAGTTGGTCTACTCTGTTAATAATATTATTGTCCAGAGAGCATTGGAAATGTATTGGCATGTTATTTCTACAAAAAGATATACATGCACATTTATCAATGTTGAGTTTCAATTCATTGAGGTTGCAGTATTCTGAAAATGCATCGAGGTCTTCTTGAATCTTTGAGCAATCTCTAATCATCTTCACTTTCCTGAAGATTTTTGGGTCATCAACATTTGTGAATGCTTAAAGCAATCTTTCAAATTATTCATAGATACTAAAAACATTAACGGACTCAAATGTGAACCTTGAGGGACTCCCGAGGTTACCACAAATGGAGTAGATCTGGTATCCATTCACTCTCACTTGCTGACTGTGATTGTGGAAATAGGATGGCAGTCAGTTGAGGAGATCTCCCTGTATACCGATTCCAGCAAGTTTTGAAATGAGAAGGTTATGGTCGACTTTATCAAATGCCTTACTGAGATAAGTATACAGTGAGTCTACCTGTGCTCGATTGTCCAATGCAGTTGAAATTTTATCGGCATATATTACTGAATTTGTTTCCATGGCCCTCTTGGGAAAAAATCATGCTGGCATTCTTTGATTGAAGACTTGATATAGTGAAACACAGAAACTCGGTAATAAATTATCGAGTTATCAGTGAACTGCTCATTTTCAGCAAATTTCCTGAGATGCTTTCAGGAAATTTGTTGAAAATGAGCAGTTCACTGATTACTCGATAATTTATTACCGAGTTTCTATTACCAGAGTTTTTATAAATCGGTCTCTGGAGAGCAGTTTTCCAAATCTTTGTAAGAAGTACCAGACTGCATGGATTTGTTGAATAAGATACTCAAGGCATATCATAGCATAGGCCAGGGGCACATTTTTAAAAGAAGTATGTAAGGTAACCATCGATCCCAGCAATCTTATTCACATAGGTTTGCTGATAGGGCTCGTAAACGCTGCGAAAATATGTAGCAAATAGGGTCGCATATACTTTCACCGTTTTCAGCAATGAGTTGGTTTTTTTCTGGTAATCGCCAGAATGCTTTGACTCAAACATCAATAAAGTTCCCTCAACAAAACTATCAACACTTCCAGTATGAGTAATAATCAGTCGTTTCCCTTCTCCAGAAGGCGACTTTGATCCGGTAGACCAGCCTTCTAAAATTACTTGACTGAACTTGTCACTGTTATCTTGTAATATTTTGGTGTTGCCACATCTTTCCGAAGGTATATCCTTTGTTAAGCCAAGTTTCGTTCAGATTATAAATCTTTTCATCATCACAAAATTCTTTTATCTGCCCTAAGTGATGTCTTATTCAGCAAACAATTTTATCATTTTTGATTGAGAGCGATTTTTTGTTTCGTATTTCTCTTTGAAGGTCTCTAGAGTTTCTTTCTAGAGTTTCTTTCTGCCTTCCATTGAAGACACACTTCGGCGTCTTTCCAAGGCTCCCATTATTTTGCAATTTGTGAGTATTTCTTTCTTGAGATAAAATGACTCTACAGTTCTTCTGATTGTAAGGTTGTAGTTTTTATCAACAGAAACAGTTTTCCTTTCTCAAAATGGTTTCAATGAGTTCACAGCTTCATTTTCCTTCGATTCTTGAATTTATATATCATTTATATTATTTTGAAAGTCTCATAATTTGCGAACACATTATTTCCACCAGGGTATCAACGGTATGTGGAGAATTTTGGTGTATGAGAACGGCAAATACATCAAGAATATTAATCTTTTTGTTAACAGTTTCACTGAAAGAGAAAACTGAAGTAGTTATTTCAATTTACACAGTAAGTATAATTCACCAATAAAAATAATAATAATTGAATCATATTATTCAGGTAATGAAGAACCTAATTGAAGCACTGTTAGATTGAACTGAATCATGATCTTATCCTCTTTTACGGCAAAACTGAAAAATATTTCAAGTGAGCTGTGCAGGTATTTGATATATTGAACAGTGCTTTCCATAAAAAGCATTGGAAATTCAATTTGAAATTTAGGTGTTTGATTGAAAAAAATAAGTAGTTATTAATGAAAGTGACAAAATGGTTGAGGCTATCGCGGCTAAGGTTTTCATTGTCACTTTTTTTCGGGTTTGAAGGCCGTGAATTTTCAGAATTTCTTCTTGAGGTTTCACTGGCGCGAGTTGCTACATAGAATATTCCGGTTTCGTAAAGCGTATTCATGTAGTGTCAGGTAGTTCGGAGTGCTAATACCTATACCTGGATTAGTAATTCGTCGTTAACATTCACTGACTCTTTTCTACCTGCTGTTATGTTGTTTGCTATCCTTGAACTTCTTAGAATGGGATTCTGAGAAGTTCAAGGATCTCTTTTGCCTCCCGTACCAGTCGGCTATGGTATCCCTTGTTAGGGGCAATGAGTTCTGTGTTTTCAAATGTGGTTTCCTTCATTGAGTGCGTATTCCGCCACAGCCGACTTGTTCGTTTGACCCAGTCTACAGTTTATTTCATGCTCCTTCAGCCTTGTTTCCATGGATCTTTTAGTGGTTCCGATATATATCTATATGCGTTAGACCCCTGCTGCTGATAGTAGGTCCCTTTCGTCTTTTGTCGACCTGAGACTTTGTTGTATCTGTCTGATGAATTAAGTCTGTATTAATGTCGTGTTTCCCGAATAGTTTTCCATTGCACACGGCTTCGCAGGGGTACAATGCTGATAATAAATATACTATAGAATATTTTTATATTCAACGTTCACAGATTTGTCGTCAGTAGACAATACAAACATGTTTTTAGAGGTAACTCTTGGGGGAGCAACATATAATTGGCTCGGTACTACCGCAACCGCTATCCATTCAAATTACATGCTGTAAGGGGCCATATTGATCACATCATGGACAGATAAGATGAAGGATATATTAAAGATGATTTTATAAACGCGTACTTTTCACCCGCAATTGGCTTCTCACTTGAAAATCCTTTTTTATAGCACATTTGAATCACAAAATAAACCTACATACAAAAATTCATCACCGGTAGTTCAATGGCATGGAGGCACAGTGATGAAAAAATAATTTTGTTATATGGATGCACCTTTTCCTGCCGCGGCTGGCGCCCCGTTTAAAATATTTGAAAATTTTTTTTTATTGCACATCAACAATATAAAACGAACCTACATACGAAATTTCAGCCTCCGAAAGTATACCGGTACGGAGAAACTGATAAAAAAGTAACATTGTTTTATGAACGCAACTTTTTTTCTCCGCGGCTGGCACTCCAGTTGGATTATTTAAAAACTTGTTTTCATTGAACATCTACAACATAATAAAAACAACATACTAAATTTCAGCTTTCGAAAATATAGAGATACGGAGAAACAGTGATAATAAGGTAATTTTCATATGGAAACGCGTCACTTTCACGTTAGTGCGGATCTAAGACCTAAGAAGCACTTATATGCCAAATGTTAGCTTCTAAGAACTCACCAGTAAGGAGAAACAGAGATGAATGAGTACTCACTCATTCATCTCTGAGTGGCTTTCGCATTCATAAGTTCAGAAGGTTGTTTACAATATCGTACAATCTGTTCCAACGCACTCAACTTTTTTTACCAGATTTGTTTATATGAGAGATTATGTGTTGACTGATGAAATAATTTGGCCATGACCTTCAAATTTTTATACCATGAAAAGATACACATATGTAATTCCATTGGAGAATTATTGCTTTTCAATTTCAATATACTTCAGAAGAATTTCATACATTACTAGTTAAAAACTCAACGTAAAGGCTTGTTGTCCTATAAGTATTCTGGGCAGATAATTTTTATTCGTTTATTTGAATAGTGATTATTGATAAAATTCATGAAAAGTGAAGGTTGACAGAATTGAAATGATCAATTCAATTTGAAATTAAACGATTCACTCACTATTGTTTGTAATTCGTATCACCTTCAGAATCCCGTCCGCCCCGGACCCACGTGCTACATAAAATTTAAAAAACAGTCTGCGTATTCCATCATTTGATTCACATGATATTAAATGAAACATGTAGATAAAATGAAAGGGAGAATATGAGGTAAAAGGAAAAGTCATAAATTCCTATAATTAACAATGATTATAAGGGTCAACTCCAGGTAAATTGAGAAATTCCAAACTCTAGTAACATAATTGAATATAAAAGAAGAAATGAATTTTTGTCAAATTTATACTGAGATTTTTATTCGTTACGACCAGTTTTGATTTATTAAACCATTTTCATGAAATGAAATGGTAAGTAATTGAAAATGGTTCAATAAATCAAAACCGGTAGTAAAAAATAAAAATATCAGTATAAATTGTTGAACATAAACTCCAATTTTATGTATTATATAAAGAAAAATAGAGCCATCAAAATGTGAAAACTTAAAAAAACGACAACTAGAATATTTATCAGTTGAAATTTTATGTTAACATGTGGATGAAATTATAATTTGTACTACTGTAGCTCATCTTACGATATTTTTGCAGGGCTTATGTATCCCCAAGTAGTGGCGATTGGCCACGTACATCATAAAATTGTACTTCAATTAGAGACCCTTCTTAAATTCGATGGAAAAATGTCGTTTCAATTTGGTTTAAATCAAACTGTTCGAAACATGTTCGTTCATACCACACGTTATGATAATCATAATGAATATCACAACGGAGTAGCGCAACAAATACTCGACCTAAGTTTAATAAAAACACCAGAACTACAGCACTCAGAATGAATAACTGAATGTTATCTATGTGTGCCAAATGTTCTTATTGAATTCATTTTACATCTGAGATTCAACTTTATCAACTTGAATTTGGTGATTATATTCAAATGCAAATATACTGAAAGGTGGAACTTCCACCAAGTTGATTATATTAAAGGATAAGACACAAATATCTACATTTGTTATTATTATTTTTCATATAGGTTACAGATACATAATTGGTACATATATTCTTATATAAATGTGAAAGTTTTTGAAAATATTTTAAAAAAGGGTGCTTGTTACTGGATAGCACATGAGTTCTTAATGGATTCGTGGGGTATGGGAATCAAAATATTTGTATGTATGTTTGTGGCTCTTTTACCCCTAAAAGACTGAACGGATTAAGCTGAAACTTAGCATAAATACATCTTATACATCAAAATAACATATAGGCTACAATTTACGAAGGTTTTTTGTCATTTTGGTCACAATATAACGATAAGTATTGAGTAAGTTGGAAAAAATCCTGCTCCCTGAGAGCTATCTTGGCGTACGCTGCCTATACCGTTAGAGTTACATGAAGATAATGTATGGTGAGATTGTTCATTTCAAATAGTTCTAAATAAAAGTCTGCGTCACCACTGGAAGCCACTATATGCAAAATACTGAGCCATAAATACAATTGAATTGGTTACTTTGTAACGAATATTTCGTTACATTCATATATTCATAATGTTATCTATAACATCAATAGTTTATTCTCCACTATTTCGACCATCTTTTCACTCGGTATCCGGTATTATAGTCACTACGGCCGCTGTCAGATAGACCAAACCGAATTGTTTCGTGTTCCGTGGACAAACGACTTGAAGTTGGGTTTTTGACGAAGCCCTTTCTCTTTTGCATTTGAGTGCTTGGCTAGAAGGGCTGAAATCTGGTACGTTGACCTTTTGTTTCATTTTCTGAATATCTATCAATATTTGATGGGATCGGTTTGAGTTTATCTTTTGTCTCTCCTGGATTTTGCTATTCAGTAATAAAAATCGTTTATTTACCTGATTTGTGATGATTACGCTGCATGTGATTGGAGGTTATAAGTGATTTTATGCTGGCTTATTTCAGTCATAGAGGTATAACTATTAATAATTGACGGAATCACCTGTTCCTTGGAGTATTTTCGTTATTCTCCTTAAAGTATTTTCATCATTGGTGAAACCAATATTTACTCCGTGTAAAATTCCAGATATCCGTGAAATATCATTCTCGAGCTACCTGTTGCTGCAGCGGGGTTATCTTACTAGGAGTTTTGGAAGGACAAGACATGAGAATTGAAGTTGAGCAGTGATTACTTGGTGACATTCAGGCCATACCTTTCCAGGACAATTCCTCAGGTGAGCATTTATTTTCTATCTGATCTTTTTGGGGTCAAATTATTGTATCTTCGAGAAATAGATGCGAACTTGAGAGAATTCGTTTCTCTGGCCTGATTTTGGGGGGTTACAACTTTTCTTACAATGCACATTCAGTATATCTGTCAAATTCTCATAAAAATTAATGAAATTGTCGTTTTAAGTATTCAATATGAATAAACTCTGTCTTTTACACTGAGTAATTTAGATTAGTCGTTTTGAAGTTATCTCGATAAGATTAATTTAACGCAACGCAGTAAGCCATTACGCGTCGCGTCTACCTGTATCTTTGAAGATTCTAGGTTCAGTAGCTTCGGCTGTAAGTTATTATAAGAGTGTCAATCAATCAATAGGTACCCACTTATACAATACTAGCTGTTCCACGCTGTTTTAGCAGCGTTATCGTGGGAACTCACCCTATGTGTTATTACAGGTCATGATCTGCCTATACACCAACTGAGATTTGAATCCGTTGAGCTGTATGAGTGAAAAAGTAAAAAACGTAAATACAATACATACACCACACTCATCCATCCTCACAAACTCTACGTATTTATTATATTAGTAGAAGTAGGATTGGAAGGATTACCAATGTATTTCATTCTAATCATTTCAGTTTTTTGCTGATGCTATTCAATATTATATAAGTGGGTACCTATTCATTGACTGACACTCTTATATTAACGTACAGCCCAAGCTACTGAACCTAGAATCTTGAAATATGCTAGTAAGCTCTTTGTATAGCGTGAATAAACATCAAGAAAGGGAATCAGGAATTTTTACCCCTAAGGGTAAAAAAAGGGATTTCAAAATTGTATTGAATTTCGTCGTCGAAAACCTGAAATTTCGGGTCAATAAAAAATAACTATTTTGTTTGAATGGTCTGCCACGAAACTTAATGTGACAAACCAAATTCTACAGGGGCAAAGCCGCGGGAAACAACTAGTTTTTCATAATTTATAAATCATGTCAGGATCAGGCACGAAAAGAGACAGAAATGAAGGAAGAAAATGGAAACCTGGTTCAGCAAAAAAAAAACAAAAATTCCTTCAGTTAAAGTAAAGTGAGCAAATAGCCGCAGTGTCAGTGACTTCGACTGGGGTTTAAATACGGCGACCTATTATACATGAAGGTTTTTATTACTTCTCAATTGTTTTTTAATTTTTTGAAAAAATACATTAGTAAAAATTCGTTAACTCCAAGTGTTTTTTCATTTTATAAAACCTTCTTCTTTCATATTCAGAGGGCTTCGCGAAATGAACCTTGTCTACATTAAATTTAAATCTTGCGCCCTGTATACCTAATATTCAGGAGTATGTTGTTAGGAGTCGAAATAAAGTCCTCAACTTCAGTTTCATCTATGTCAAAAATCTTAAATATTATATCATCTGCATGCAACCATATACTATACCATGTGACAAATAAATCATTATAAATGGCGCCATTCAGTTGTTTTTGAAATAGGAAATTTCAAATCCAGAACGAAAGAATAGTTCATGGGGGTCGATATTTTCAACAAAAAACCCTTTGAAAATCTATTTTGGTTCAACAGAAAATGAACCCAAGACCATAATTTTTAGCATGCGCTTGTATATTTTTCAAACCATTGAATAAAATATGGAATGTGATCAATTTCTTTCAAAAAAACGTTGCATGAGCCATTTTTCCCTAATTAAATATGATGGCACTATAACGTCATCTATATAAATAATGTCGAAGAGTTTGATGTAATGCGAAATGAAAGATGAATTTTGCTCGATTTCGAAATGAAAATTCAAGAATTGAAAATTTTCACTTTTCACTTTTCAATCATTTTTAAAAATGTCATGTTTTAGTTCATGTATTTCGAAACTCTCTATGAACAGGGTAATATTTTCAACTTTCACTTCGAAGTATTTCTCTTGTACTACAAAAATATTAATCTCATTTTTCTGTGCCAGCTTAATAGAGCAGTATTTCATTTTCGACATTAACTATTTTACAATAAGATAAAGTGGAAGGCTCTAAAACTTTCACTCGCACAGAATAATGAACTCATGTATATTTGACATTTTTTTATAGTTCAGAAAAAAATTTGAGTCTCCCTTTCTATTAGGATTTTTCAAATAAATGGTCTTATGATTCTGAGTTTATTGATATTTTCATATACGATTTCATGGTGCTGCCATATTGAATTTAGGGAAGATGGTTTCTACAGCCCCATTCCGGAATAAAATGGTCACTTGTGTTATAGCTACCGTTGGAAAAATTATTTTATATTTTATCAAAAATGTAAAGGGGTCTACTTGAAATTCTTGATTTCTGTTCATTTTTGAATACAATTTGTTCTTCAAATAAAAATGTGGGCATTATTGAACTAGACATTAATTTCAAAATTCAAATTCTCAAATCCAGAAACAATTGAATGGCTCCCTGTACAATAATTTTGTTACCCGATATAAGGTTGACAGATGGTTTCTAACAGAGAAAAGATGAGAAATCATAGTTCATTTGTTTTCAATATGATTCTGGTACAAAATTCAACCACTGAAATATTGTATAGTCCACTTAGGTCACATGCACCCCTGTAGTCCTCAAAGGGTTTCACAAGATCTATTGAAAGAATTACTCACCAGGGTACCGTCAGAGAATGAAAATCCAACTTTCACATTGGGTGACGTTGGTCTGCAGGGTATGACGGCTGTAGTGTACTGTTGAATGTATACTTGTTGTACAACTTCCGGACTAGTAACAGAGAGATGAAGATCATCTGCAAAGCATCAAGAAATAAGTAATTATATCATATATCATCATCTCAAAGTATGGTTCAATAAGTTTCTATGTCTGACTCGAATTTGTATGCTCTCGAAAATAACGATTTCAAATAGTAAGTGGTGTATGAACAATAGTTGAAATGTTGTTTTCATTTTTTGAACGAATATTTTATTATCTGATCAGATACAGAAGTTTGCTTTTGTTGTTAAAATCAGATTGACGAGATAAATATTCATCGGAGCGGATAGTTGCAGACTCAGATCTTTTTATTCATGTTATCCATATTGAAAAAAATCACTTTGGAGTTCAAAAACGGGAATATTCTCATAACAAATTAAAAAATGTAAGGTCTGAATTTTCGGAATGGTAGTGGATTGAGAATGCATCTTGAACAAAGTCTATTCATTGAAATAAGGGCAGCATATTAGCGGACAAAATCCTTAAGCCTTACTTAAGCGATTACTTTTATTTATGGGGCATATTCCGGGGAAAATTCAACGCAACAGGTAACGCCAACAGCCGTGGCCAGACGAAGAAGAAAAAATTCACTCCATGATTTGGCACTCTGTGAAGTTGAACACTGATATTACTAATGACATTCCAGAAAGTAACCGAAATGATGAGCAACAATACTCAAAGCAAGTGTACCAGATTCAATCAATAGAATAGACGATATCTATAACCGCAGGAGACTCTGTAGTAGTAAAAAGTAAATACGGTATCTTCAGTTACAGAAAATATTGAGAGGCATCTACTTGATTATCGAGAATATACACAATTTGATCTACACATCAAAGTTCTGGTCGTTCACGAGGGAAATTTGCTCTCTATTATAGTCACATCAGAACAAGCAGACGATCTACCCTTGATGGAATAATTCAAGAAAGAAACAATTAGTTCACCGATATCCTCCTTCGATAGCCTTTGAACGCAGTGATCACACTTCTGAGGTCAATCTTCGCCATGACAATGTTTCATTCTCCAATGAATGTGAAAAAGTCTACCAACATACGATAATGTTTGAATGTGTGTATATACGAAGACAGCGAGTTGCAAATACAGATGATATCACTTGAGAAGTGCTTACAAGCGACAATAGGTGGGATTTGATTTTTTTGCATCCTCTACAGAAATGATTTGAGTTGTTCATAAATTTCCTAACTGCTGTGATTCAGGGCCTCATATCCAAATAAAACATGACGATTTGTATCTGAACTTTCAACTGTAGAGTTAGTGTCGATATTGTTCACCTATGTTTGTGTCATATGTTCAGTAAACATGCTATGTCCGTTTCTCCGTATATTAAAAAATTTCATATCATGCACTCCTGTGCAATTCAGTAAATTTATTAACATTCGAATGGGTCTCCAAAGCTGTTGTGGTGTTTTTGTCACACATTTCATTTCCAAACAAGCGAGTTATTCAGACAGTTGATAGCGGTCGATTTTTTCATCTTTGACCACCGGACCATAGATGAGAGAACATCTGTTCATATATACTACTATATTTTCCTAGGTGAGGAAACCATCTGTATCTCTCATGACCTAAGAGACGTAGTGAAGGTTTCAAAACATCGCCAACACTGTTTCCCTCATAATGGTTCTGTATATCAATCTTCCTCTAAGCATGAAGTCTTCAGACCTGCAGCTTGTGTCGTCAGTGCTTCTCATTCTCAACCATTGAAACCAAAAACGTATCACCAAATGTGCTCTCGATATCAATGAAAGCAGTTGAAAATACTGTCTTGTTTTTGTAACCTTTTATTGCTTTGCGTCACCTGAACAAAAAGATATTTCTGTTGACATCAGATCTGGATCTTCAAAACCCAGACATTCATTCCACAATGCCACGTGAAGAGATTAAACGAAAGTATTTTGAGTCATAGAGTGAACAAGATATTGACTCTCACAAACCACCTGAATAAAAATTCAACAATCAGAAACAATGAAATACTCTAAAATAAACAGAACTGTATCAGTAAATCAGGGTCGAGAGCAAGGATTGGCCCTGAATAATTACACCACTACGCACTGAGCACAATCCTTTGAGAATAAACTTGATAAAGAAAGGTATAAATAGATACTTCAACGTTAGGCTTTGCAAAAATAACAATTTTGTTCATTTCATGTCAATGTGAAGCACTGAATCAAAAGCGGCAAGCAATTTATGGAAAACTGAAATTACATTCAGAAGAATTCAACAAACACCCAATGGAGGAACTGTAGATATCGTAAAAAACTATCTGGTATTGAAAATTTCATCAAAACAGCAAAATTATAAACCATACGTGTGTATACGATTATTCAGCAAATTCTGTTGAGAATATCAATTTCAACCATATTCATTAAAAATATAACAACTCACCTTCTACATAAAGATACATCCTTGCTTTCTTATTTTGATTCTCTTCATAGTGACAGTAATAAAATCCGACAAATTTGTATGTCATATTCGTGATATATAGCCGAAGACCAAACTTGTGAAGTGAATTTGTTGGGGTTTCTTCTTTTGTTTTGAATGTAGTCCATAATTTGTGAGATTTGTCCTGAAAAATAAGTGTAATTAACCAAAAATGTTCAAATTTTTCGTTGAACGTTGGAAAGTTTTGATCATAACTAACTGGATAAAAATTTTAGGATTTATCGAAAAATCTACAAAGTATGTATTGAAAATTGATTCAGTTATTGATGTCGATGAGTATTGGACTGGCACAAAAAATTGTTTAAAAACCTTTACAATTCATTATTGACAAGCAAGCGAATTGAATAATTGGAAACGATAAAGGTTCCACAGCTAGGTGGACTGAAGTCACAAAAAAACACCTCTTTATCTTCAAATGAAACTCCTTTTCACCGTCTTGTAGGAGTAATATTCCCAAATGGAACACCCTGTATTTCAAGATAGTTTGGAAATTTCGAGACAATTGTGACTCATTTCCATGCCCTCCACGGGATATTTCAGCTTTTCTTAAAAAAAATAAAACATCCGCATGTTCAACATAAACCTACGGCCTATGATATCTACATTTCAAACAGTTACAGAAAGTTTATCATAGCTATTAATTATTCGTCTTGTTTTTTTTTGAAGACAGGGTTTCAGATGAATGAATAATGAATTAAAAAATATTTATTCTAAATGTTTATTCTAAATAACCATGCAAAAAGTCAAATATATTGCATTGTCTTCTTAGACAAAATATAAAAATAATTTCAAAATATGTTCATACATTTCCGTTAACTTCCAGGCGTTTATCGAATCTCTTCATCAAATTTTTATTCACAGTACGACTGACTTCATCGGCATCTATAGTATTGGCTGAATTTTTCTATTTATTATTTATGAGTACTTTTTCGTTCAATACAATAGGAATGCTATGGAAACAAATGAAGATAGTTGTTGATTTATTTATGTTGTCATTTGTGTAAGTGTATTTCATCAACTCGAGAGCAAAATGTTCCGTTTAGGTTATACAAATGAAGATTGCATCTTTTGAAGATTGTGAGAAAAACCTACCAATGAAACCCAGAACCGCTCACCGCATTTTGAAAAAGCATAAATGGAAACCGTGTGCTATAAAGTACATTAGGATTCTGTGTTTGTACATCTATGAAGAAAATTTTATTTGTGAATAATACTGTAACATACTACAGAATGTTGTGAAAACTGCAGTGAATAATTCATTAATTGAAGATGCGGAAAATATTCGGTACCAACAGGATTGAACACCGCCTCATAATTGAGGAAACTGTACTGCCCCCTTAGCAAAAAAGCAGTAAGTGGAGTTATATACATCAATGGATTCGTCTCAACGAGATCTATATGTTCAGCTTAGGAGAAACGCAGTAAAATATTTCTAAAAGGGATTTTCTTGTGAATAAAATGCAGAAATGTAGTAACTACATGTAGTTACTGCACTTTTGCTAAGCAGAGGTCAGATACTGCACTTCAGCTAAGCATTACAATGAAAACCACCTGTTTGTTATCAGTATCTACATCAGTTGAATTTTGTAGGTTTGGTGTTTGTTGATTGTTTTTGTTAGTAGCGAAAGTGAGGATTAGTGAAATTACTTCAACATGTTCAGGAAAAGAACTCGTGATATTATGAATGAACTGAAAGACAAGGAAAATGAGAAAGTGAAACAAAATTATGAACAATGCAAAACTTCTACTGAAACTTCAATAGTAGTGACAGATAGGTCTAGCATGTCTAACAGTGACTGTAATTCAGGAATAGAAGTTAATTCTAATGAAATTGTTAACATAGAAGAAGTAGTAGAAGTTAAAATGAATTCAAATGAAAATACCAACATAGAAGATGTAGTACCGATTTGGGTAGAAGAAAAAAATGTTATTATTGATATTTTGACAGGGTACCCTGAGGTAGGCCTAGGTTTAGACATACAAGAACTGAATTTTGAACAATACAATGGGTCAGAGCTTAATAATGACTTACAGATAGGCCTAGACAAAGAATATGTAAATCGTACAGACTCAAGCATAAATGACGATTCGATGCACAAAAATCGTAATGAATTATGTAGCTCAGATGATAATATCTGTGAAATAGTTTCTGCTGACAAAAACACTAAACAAACTGCTGTCAGGCCTGCTACACAGGATCTAACTAAAAAGGTTCAGAAGAAAACTTGACGATTTCTAGGACGTCTTCATAGAGAATCACAATACTTTTCAGTTATTTGTGTCTATTTCAAGTCATTGAATGATCCTAAAATATTTTTTAGTCATTTTGAGTGTATCACCAGGTACTGGTTACTACTCCATAAAGGTTGATGAAAATTTGAGATTTCAATTAATAGAAGAGAGTCAATTTATACCAAAACTATACTCAACTCCTTTCAAATAGGGATAAAAAACAAAATAAAAGTATTTTTTAATCGCGTCACAATTCCTCTATTTCTAGAAATATGTATCGAAACAAAGAAAAAATTTGTTCTCTACTCCACCAGGGATTTTGGGAATTCGACCTAGTGTGGTTCTACGTACCTCAATATGTGGCGTTGTCCATTGAAGTGGTTTTTCACCTTGACAAAGTACAGAGTAATTTCGGTTCGCTTCTACAATATCTTCGGTCTTATTTAGGATAATTTGAGGTTTCTGCAAACTTGATACTGAAATAAAGAAGTATATTATACAGTTATGGTCAGAAAAAAAAAATGTTTATATAGTATTTTCAAAAAATGTTACAAGTTCGGTACTTGTGGTCGTGGGTTATAGGAAACTGGAAAAAAAGGTTTTGAAACTGAATGAATTCAATATGAGTTCATGAACAAAAAATTGTTAAATTCCGATCGCTTCGAAGTTAAGCGCTGAAGCAAAGCAGATATGTTTCGAAAATCAACAAATATTCGAACATCATTCGAAAATGTGTATGAATCTCGGTTGAAATTGATCAAAATACAACTAATGAAGAGTGTTTTCACATGTTACCTCATGTTAATTCTGAACACAAGTGTGTATCATGATTCTCCACATTGAAACTAAAACCTTTTTGTTTTATTGTTTATAGCAGTACAAAGAATATTTCTTTCAGTTTACACAAGGACTTTAGAGAACGATGCAAGAATTATTCGTTGTGGCTCAATAGATATGAGAGATTTATACTTTATTCATTCTACTACACAGAAGTGTTTATACTTACGTCCCATTAAGTAGTTAGACAAAAAAGTAAAATATCACAGTTCATTATTCCATAATTTTGAACAACAGAATATGTCAAACAATGGAACATATACAAACATATGTACCTAAGTTAATAGGTATATACTAATATTATATTGTTTATTCCATCAATGTTGAACTCAACAACAAAAAGAATCGCTCCTTCGACCATTGAATGAACTCCCTCATATGTTGAAAATTCTCCAAACCTTGTCTCTCTAATAGAGTAAAAATGCTGTGTTGGGGAATATAGGATTTCAACTATAGAACATTTTGGAACTTAAAATTACCAACTCTGGTTATTTTGCCTAATGATCAAATCACTTCGAAAAATTTACTATATGTAGTACACTTTTTCTACATATTCATAATGAAAAAATATTTGTTAATATCCATATTTATGAAATTGATAAATAAGCTTTCCTATGAATATTTTGATACCGTTTTCATAAATAGACGGAATGATTCAAGGGAAAGACTTAAGTGTTGAATTAATTAATGTTCATTGTGAAGTTGATGAAATACGAGGATATCATCTATGAGAAATCAGCTGCGATACCTATATTGTTGAAGCTAATTCTGTCAAATTAGTTGTCATTTGATCAGTTTTTTTGCCAAATCACCGATGACAAGTACAAAATCCAACAACACGTGCAAATAATACGATTGTTTTACGGTGGCCATAATCGTCCTACCGAGAGGACTATTCGCAATGTGGTGGATACATCCGAGTCCATTGGTTCAGAAAACTATCGATCAACATCTTTACAACGACGTAACGCAAAATCTGCCGAAAACATCACCGCTGTTTGTGAGAGTGTGCAGGAAAATCCGAGGCAGTCGATTTCGCGTGGCTCACCAAAACTCGGCCTCTTGCAGACCACAACTTGGCGAATTTTGCGTCGTGACTTTGGCCTTCACCCGTACAAAATTCGACTGACACAGGAACTGAAGGTGAACGACCAATGACAATTACGTGTGTTCGCTGAATGGGAGTAGTTGGCAAATGATCCTGATTTTCATCAAAGAATCATCCCCAGCGATAAAGAAAATTTCTGGATGAATGAGTACGTGAACAAACAAATTTGTCGAATTTGGGACGATACCAATACGCATGAGATCAAAGAAGCATCCAACGTACTCCAAAAAAGTCACTATTTGGGGTGGATTTTGGGCCAGTGGCGTCATCGATCTATATTTCTTTGAGAACGACGTTGGCCATGCCATCATTGTTACCGGCGAACACTATAGTTCTTTTTGCCTGAAGTAGATGATCTGGATACCATCAACGTGTGGTTTCAACAAGACAGTACAACGTGCCACCCAACTCATGTCAAATTGTATAATCTGCACGAGCGATTTGAGGGGATAGCCATCTCACGTGGAGGTGACGTGAACCGAGATCGTGCGGTTTCACCCAGTTGGTCTTTTTCATGTGGGAGTTTTTTGTCGCAGGTGTATGCCAAAAAAAACACCAACTACAGCGGTCCTTAAAGCCAACATAACCAATACCATCGGTCGAATTTCAGACTGATTTATGCGCCCAAGGTACGGAAAATTGAACGTTTCGGATGCACTCCACCCAGAGAAGCCGTGATGGGCATTCGAACGATGTTATATTTCACACAAAATGGCATCAATATGTCTTCCAACTGGATAAAAAAACTTGTATGATACCTCACACCCACTTCGTTTCATTCAAATTTAAAGATACAAAGCGCTAAATGAGACACAATATTGAACAGCTTAAAATAGTTCACAATGTTCTACAACAATCCACAGCTTTCTGAACTTTTCTGGAATGTTCCATAACGATCTGGTATGTTTTTCATTGTTTTATAACGTTTTAGACTATATCCTCACATTTCACCACATTTAATAATTTTCCGGTACGCTCTGAAATGTCGTGAAATGATCTCGAAAACTCTCGAATTTTCTGGGTTCCTCTAGTAATTCTAGCATGGCCGAACCTCCAGCCCATATACGCCCCTCAGGTGAAAACAAAAACTTTTTTCTGGGTTACCAGGGTTGAGTTGAAAAACAGCTTCAGCTGACACTTCGCCCATTTGTCATAAGGTTATCTTCAAGTAATGTAAATACAAATTAGAACTCCTTCATCCCTTGTTATGAATAAAGTCGATTATT
>WOGR01002346.1:0-17708 GCA_015342045.1 Leptinotarsa lineolata | reverse complement strand
CTTATATAATTTCTTGGAAAAAAAGCTTTCTGGCTTCCCACTCGTATCTATTATGAAATTTATATTTTATAAATGTAATCATCTGAATTTTCGAAACCGGTCTGCAAGTGTGTTCCAATAATCAAAAATCGATTCCGGAATTTGTATCGCCAACAGCATATGCAGAAAATACTTCAGTGAAGATTCCTGCACTGACACCTGTCGGATATAATCCAACGCCCTTTGTGGTATTAGCCAGGGGGATAGTTGTTTTCTGATAGGTGTCATTTCATAAATCTACTGTGTAGATGAGTTGAGACTGGCCTGAACAAATTGTTCCTTAAGATTATTTGATTTCTTGCCAGTCTCTAAGTATGCCCACTAACTATTTGTGAAAAGCTTATAAATGTCACTAAATTCCAATAAATAAATGTTTATATATTGAAACATGTGGCAATAGTTTTTGCATGTTTATTGAGAAATTTCATATTGAAACGATTTCCCATCACTTTATTCAACTATGTGATATTACATTTCACATTATTCGAATAATTCAACTGAAAAGTTTTATAGATATAAAAAATTCAAAGTTTTTTCAGTCACTCGCATCTTCTGGAGAATTTTTCCAAAGTCATGTTAACTTTTTTGTTACCATCTGAAAGAAGACAACACAACCCAAAAATCCGCTAATAATTTTAAAATAACTTTTTTCCAAATTTGGTTATAAGATATTTTTTAGGTTCAATATCGAAATGAAATTTGTACATGAGTCTTTAGATCTTGAAGAATTATGACAGGTACAAAAACATCCTGAAAACAAATTATTTTTGTAGCAGAGAACATTCCAAAACGGAAAAACCAGATTTTTCAATTTTTTCGAAAAATTCCTAGTAATGTGAAAAATGGTTCATCTTTAAGTTGTATGATTCTTTATTTTCCATAATGTTTCTATTCAGGTTGTTTCAATAGGCAGTGAGTTTTGTAAAAAATCATGAAAAACAATTTTCCACCCCTAAAGTTGACCCCAATTCATCCCTCATACCTTAGATCGACCTTATTTATTTGTTTTCGTGATAAGCACACTATTTTCTTTCCTCCAATACCTTTATGCCTTTAATCCTTCAGGCCTAAAAGCTCATAGTTTAGGCTGAGTACCCAAAGTATAAGAATGGCATACAGAACTGAGAATTTTTCAAGTTGCGTTTTTGATATGGATAATTGCCGGACAAAAATATTCCAAGAATTTTTTCCGTCATCCAATTAGCTAATTTCTTTTCGAGTAAATTTTTCTCATGTCGTATAATCTTCATTCTTTATTTTTTGTGCTAACACTGTAATATGTAATCAATAAACACAGTAGATGATAAATTGATTGTTACAACATTTGAACTCTATCCATGGATTGTAAAGCAATTGAAAAACCATTTTCCACACACGTCCACATGTCATGTCAGTTTCCCCTCTAATTGAATATCGGGCATTGGTGTTAGAGTTGTTTGCAAATAATTTTCTATACAAATTCCCTCTTCTACAAAGTCTTATTGAATACCCCAAATTTTCACGATGTTTCTTGTATGCTGATGCTGGATGACCTAAGCTCAGCAACGTGTAAGACTCAATTGAAAGTACATGAAAAGAATTTCCTTTCCTGGTCCTTCAGCTCAGGCATTTTTTGAGTTCTATTTTTCAACATATGATGCTATGGTCTTTCACTAGAGACTAGAGGAAGACCTATGGGAAAAGTTTATCTCTTATCTTCAACTCCACATTGGCTCATCACAAATCTATGGTATATAAACAACAAACAATACATACAAAACACTACCTCCTTCGGGGTGATGAATAATTTTTACTGAGAATGGTCAGAAGTTGCACCAAAAAATTAATTTTTTGTATTAACATATACCCAGATCAATTTATTTTATTTTCCCACTGTCGACTTGCCACCAGTCGAAATTTAAACTTGCTACTAGTTGATTCATCAGTCAGCAGAACCAAATATAATAACAAAGTTGTTTAATTGTTTTATGAAAATCTTTGGGCTTTTCTATTTTGTGAATGCAAATCTGTCCTAGAAACGTAACACAAGTCCATTGATTCCGTCAGCTCGGGATTCGATGTAGTTTTTTTTCCATTTAGTTACTTGGGAGCTGTCTGACTTGTCCATTTCTTCCTAGTCTCCAGAAAACACTGCAGCCCTTGGGCTTATAGCGTTTATTCTCCCATCTTTTCATGACACCCATTCCATCAGTCTTGTACCCTGTACTAGTTTGTACAGGTTCCGTGTTGGATGTTTGTCATATTCTTCTGGACATGATTTTAAATGTCCATATATTGCTTGCTTCCTGTGATTCAGTACCTCACATTCGCATAGGATATGTAGTGCTGTCTCTATCCCTTCGTTGCATAATCTGCAGCTAAGGTGTCCGTTGTACAGCCCTATTCTGTTCAGGTGTCCTCTAAACGGACAGTGTCCTGTTACTAGCCCTGTAATTGTTTTGAGACGATTCCTACTGTATTGAAGTAGTTCTTCGGTTCTTTTCATGGAAGGTTCCCCAATGAAGTTTTTGCTGTGTTTGTTGTCAGGTACTTTTGCCCAGTAATCTGTACACTTCTTATTGATCCATGTTAGGATCTACTTTCTTGCCAATGATTTTGGTACTCCCAGAACTTGTTCAGGATCCACGTATGAAGTTGATGATCCGTATCTTGCACATTCATCAGCTTCATCATTACCTGTGACTCCTGAATGGCCTGGCACCCAGTACAAAGTTAATTTGTTCCTGTTCGCAAGTTGATTCAGTTCTTCACAGCATTCCCAGACCAGTCTCGATGTTACCTTTGGGTTTGTCAAAGCCCCAATTGCGCTCTTACTGTCTGTTGAAATATTGATCCGCTCATTTCGTTGAGGTCACAATTTAATGAGCCCTGCACACTGCAAGATAGCATACACTTCCGCCTGAAAGACGGATGTGTATATACCTAGCGAATGGCTATGGTGTAAATTTCTACCCGCTCGGTATATTCCAGCTCCCGTTCCCTGTTTGGTTTTCAACCCATCTGTATACCAGGTGCTCTTTCCAAACGTGTTCTCGGGATGAGTTACGGTCATCCACTCTTCACGGCTTATGATTTTGGTCGTGAAGTTAGTGTTAAAGGTGTACTTCGGTATCATATGGCCCGTAAACATATTTAATATGTGTTCCTCCACTAGTTCCAAAATTTCTGTTTTGTCTGATCCTTTATAGCTCAATGAATTTTCCAGTCTGAATTGGCCCATCCTAGCTTCCCCCTTATCACAAAGTGTGAAAGAGGTAGATTCAGAAGTGTTTCCAATGCAGCTGTTGGGGTAGTTCTCATTGCTCCCGTTTTTCCCAGACAGGCTAGTCTTTGCATACTGCCTAATTTGTTAATAGCGGTCGCCTGCTTCATCGTTGGCCATTAGACCAGAAATACGTATGTTATCATGGGTATAACCACCATTATGTATAGCCAATATACCATGTTTGGTTTTAGCCCCATGTTTTTCCGTAGGTGCATCTAGCCAGCATCAGTGCTACCTCCGCTTTCCTCTTTATCCTATCCAAGTGTTAGTTCCAGGTCAGTTTGGAATCTGGGATCACTCCCAGATATTTGACCTACCCCGACACTTGTATTTCTTCACCTCGAAGTTTTAGAGGTCCAAGACCCTCCGTTTTAGTCCTCTTGGTGAATGCTACTATGGTCGATTCAGATGGGTTTATGTTAAGCCCTTCTTCCTCGGTCCATCCTGTTATAATGTTCAGGGCCTGCATGTATCCCTTCACTACATTATTGTATTTACCCTGGACTAAGATGATTAAGTCGTCTGCATAGCCCAGTGCTTTGTACCCATTATGGTTTGGGAGACATAGTAGCTCGTCCATTACAAGGTTCCGCAACAGAGGGGACAAACCCCTCGCCTGAGGACAGCCCCTTGCTACCTGTGCTACTACTGTTTCCCCCATAATGGTTGTATATACCAATCTTCCCCTAAGCATGCAGTCTATCCACCTTCAGCTTGTCTCGTCGATCCCTCTTCTCCTCGACGAAAAATATGGTAGTCAGTTGGTAAGAGGTCTGGGGAGTATGGTGGGCGAGGGAGAACTTCGATGCTCAACTCACTTAATCTTCGGACGGTGATTTGTGAAATGTATAGGTGGGCGTTGTCATGGAGCAGGATTGAAGCTCTCCTGTTGGCCAGTGCCGGCTGCTGCCGTCGAAATTTTCGATGCATTTTTTCGATTTCCTCACGATAGGACATAAAGTCATAGTGAATCACACCAGCCGCTGATCACCATAAAGTAATGATGTGCCTGGCTGGATCATCAGTGTCTAACCACTAGCCTAAACGTCTCTTTTGTCGTAGAGGATCCACCTTTCATCACACATGACGATCCGATCAAAAAAAAATATGTCGGTTTGGTTGTTCAAAAAGTAGAACAGACTTGAAACGTGATAATTTCTGTCGATCCGATCGATCAAATCGTGAGGCACCCACTTTTCAAGCTTTTTGACCTCTCGAACACGTTTTAAACCATCAAAAACCGCATGGGAGCTGATGCCCTGTTCTTACGCCATCCCATGCACCGTTTGTGATGGGTCAGTCTCCACCAAGGTTCTCAAATCCTTGTCCTGGATTACTGCAGGTCGGCCACTTCGGGGCTTATCTTCGAGGCTGAAATCTCCGGAACGAAATTTCGCAAAGCAACATCGCATTAACACCATCATTGCCAAAAGCCTGGTTAATTTTTCGGATTGTTTCAGTAGCGCTTTGGTTCTGTATGAATTCGAAAAATTGACCAAAAACGATATCATAAATTAATGAGCTGAAAAGAGGCAAAAAATAAAAATTTGGAAAAAAAGGAATAGCATCAATATATAGAGTACTAAATTCTCTATCGATCAGTGTATACCGCGACACCATAGAACAAATATTTATTGAGATATATATGGAGCTACAAAAACACGTGACAATTGAACGGACGAAACTTTTGAAACAAACTAATACAATTGATGAAAACACATAATATAAAATTTTAATGAGAATTTTATTTGTGAAATTTGCTCAATCATTATAATGAATGGTGTTATTAATTTTCATCAAGACACAGATCAGTGTATTCATAGTTGAATATTGTGTATATTGAAATGAAGAAATGGTTTTCATTCGCTATATTTTATAACTAATTTGCAGTCATCAGTTTACATCCAACTCTCAAAAGGTGAATAAGTTATCAACAGTCTTGAGAATATAAAAAGTATCTGATAGACAAATATTTTCTCTAATTATATAATAAAGTTTTTTACGATTTTCCATATCTCTGATGAAAGTAACCGATGAATTATTAATTGGGTGTGTTAATTATTGAATGGAATACGATAATGAAATATCTTGACATATTTATGGCGGATAAAAATATATTGATGATGACACGGTGACAATTAAATATATGTTTTTCAATGGTATGGTGATAAATTTCGGCGATTGGCAACAAGAGAAAGAAACTGTTACAGTTATTTTAGAAATAAATCCTTGTTAAACGGCTTTATATTCATTAAGTGTCTTCATTGTGTGAAAAATGTTTTGGAGAAGTCTTCCAATGACAGGCAGATATATATTTGATATTGAAAACCCTATGATGAAATAGTTGAAATTTCTATGAAACTATTGTTTATGGAAAAACATGACTTTCTTTAAAATGAATGTTTTACGTCTGTAGGGTATCATTTGAATATTTGCTAGTTTTGAATTTTTTATCTTACATTGTGTCAGCTGAGGATCGTTTTATCAATTCACTAATAAAGTTGCCGTCATACCGTCATTGAATTATGTCGTATTTTTCTTCAACAGAGTTGGAGTTCATTCATACTCACATTTAATATGAATAAATAAAATAATGCAAAACTTTATATGAAAAAATTATTAAGATTGACATTGTTCATTCAAATATGAATTATTTGACTCGAAAACATTTTATTTACTTTTGTGAATAATTTTATCTCAAATTGTTTCCAATAAACGGATTTTTTTCATCATCGTTTTTTTTTATAAATTTTCACTCTTTGAAAAATGTTCTCAATATTCTTAATCTTGGGTAACATACATTAAATTTCAAAAACAACATTTTATTCAGAACTGTTGTTCAAATTAACATTAATTACCAGAATATGTTCTCATTGCCCTCCAGCTCAAAAACTTTTATTCACTTTCTTGCCACGTTTCAATACCTCAATTTTGAAAGTAACAGAAATTTTTTATTCGTAGAAAACTGAAATAACTCATGTTTTACCTTAAATTGTCGTAAATTATTCAAATCTTGATCTTGGCCTTGAAAGTGAATGAAAATTTTGTGAAAGCTAGAAGGCCATGAATTCATATTCGAGACAATTATGTCAATCTGAACAACTTTTCTAAATAATTTTGTACTGTTTTTGATGCTAATTTGATTTGCCAATTTTTAGTCCTCCCTGTATTATGAAAGGTTTCTGAATTTGATGTGTGTTATCTAGGTTCGAGACGATGCAGAACTTTTTTCAAGAAGTGACATGTTTTAATAAATCGGTAATAAAAAATTTTTAGGTTTGAAAGGTGAATGTTCAAATTTCGTAGCCTAGGTATATTCCATTGGCGATTTTTTATTTTTTCAATTTGTTTCACTCGTTTTGAACATATGTTTACAGTTTTAGCTATTTAGCATGTTAAGTTTGTTGGTGAGAGGAATAAAAGTTAAGTGTTTTGCGTGTTTGGCGATTTTCTGCTATCGACAAAAATAATCAAAGAATATGTGTAAAATTTTATGTAAAAAAGGGAATTGAGTACTCAAAAACACTTGAAATGTTGACAGTGGCATACGATGATTGTACTCTGAGTCAGAAAAATGTTGACAAGTGGAATGAGCTCTTCACAGAAGGTCGAAAAAATGTGAATGACAACGTTCGCCCTGGAACCCTCAGCACATTCAACAACCGATGAAAATGTTGGTTGAGTGGATAAAATTCCTGAATGGAATCGTCAAGTTCGATCAAATGACAAAGTTTTACTCATAAATTACCGTGGCGTAGTGCATCAGCATTTCTTGCCATATGTTCCTACGATCGGAAATACATATTATCTTGAATGCGCCGCTTTCGAGAAGCAATACGAATAGAACGTCCGGTATTGTAAAAAAAAATTCATGGCTTTTGCATCAGAATAATACACCTGCTCACTCTTCATTGTCTGTTCGTAATTTTTTGGCCAAAAACAACACCGTGATCATGCCTCAGCCACCATATCCACCAGATTTACCCGCCTGCGACTTTTTTCTGTTCCTAATCTGTCAAAACTTCCTGTTGACAGATTGGTCTGATATTTGGTACACACAGTTAGTTTTGATGACAAAACAATTTAATAAATTCTGTATCATTGTAAATCCAAGATGGTCGGATTACATATCTTTTCACAACTACCTCAATGTGGGTATCAAATGACAGGGCTTGGCTAGTAGACTAGTAGTGCACTTCGAAAAAGATGTAAATTCAAGATGGCCGCAGCCACAAAATGTCGGATTACATATTTTTCACAACTACGTCAGTATGGGTATCGAATGATATGGCCTGACTAGTAGGCTAGTAGTACACTTTGAAAAAGATGCATATTCAAGATGGCCCCAGCTACAAAATAGCGGATTACATATTTTTCACAATTAACACAATATGGGTATCAACTGACAGGGCTCGACTAGATGCAAATTCAATATGGCTGCTGCTACAAAACGGCGGATTACATATTTTTTCACAACTACCTCAATATGGGTATCAAATAACAGGGCTTGACTAGTAGATTAGTAGTACACTTTGAAAATGATGCAAATTCAAGGTGACCGCAGCTACAAAATGGCGGATTACATTGTAATACTGAGGAACTAAATGAACTGAACAGATTGAGAAGAATTAAGTAACAGAAATCAAAAACTGAAGATAATAATGATGTAGATAATGTACTGAAAACTAAAAAATAATTCGGAAGGTCTTAGGTAGCAGTCATCACACCCCTTTTCTCAGCAATCTAAAGTATTGATCAGATAAAAAATAATGAAATCGTTGGGCGTAGTATTATATTTACTCAGAGTACGCTACGCCTAATGATTTTATTTTTTTCATCTGATCAATAACGAAAAGTGCTGAGGAGAGTGGTGTGATGACTGCTACCTAGGACCTTCCGAATTATTTATTAGTCTTTAGTACATTATCCACATCATCATTATCTGTTTTTTTTAACCGTTTAACATATTTTTTCAACTATTTTTCTAATTTATTTTATTTCTTCAATACAAGGAGATATTAATAAGCATTTTTCAATAAGCTTCGGTAGTCGGACGATTTAAGAAATTACTAAATACGAAAATGTAGTTAGTTGATCGACTAACAAAACTTGCCTTGTGAATAACGGATCCTCATTCGATCGCCAGCAGAAAAAAACGATCCACTCAACAATCCAAAACTGAGACAATGCGACCACCGACCAACAAAAAAAACGCATCCTTTTTCGCCGTATTGCATAACAAGTCGAAAAGCGCATCGGTATTCGAAGAGTCGCGAGTCGATATGATCCCTCCACGTCCTCGACGACATCGCACCCAACCCACGACCACTTCGTCGAGACTCAGTATTGAACGGAATCGCGAACAGGCGCCATCGACTAACGCAAAATGACCGGAAAAGTGTACAGGGTGCTCCGATAGTATGAGCGCGCCCCAAAAGGACCCCGGGGACTGCCCCAAGGGGCCCCCCGACAGCCCCAAGAGGGCTCCCGATAGTCCACAAAGCCCGGCCAGCAAGAAGCTCCGGGACAGGGTGAGTTTCTTCGAGAAGGTGTGGACCGGCTCCGGGTCGGGAGCTGTAGGCGAAGGAGTTGCCGGAGTAGATGTCCAGGATCTGGAGCGTAGACTGGAACAGGAGCGGCACCGGCACGTGGGGCACACGCAGCTGGAGCACGTCACCTTGAGACAGACATCGTCGCCGAGGCATGCGGTGCATCTTGCAGGCATTGGGCCGGACGGAACTTTCCAGGCATGATTTTTTTGTTTTTATTCCAGTCTTATAAGAGTTTATACAATGGTCTCCAGTAGCAACTGTATAGGATGGGGTTAGGTTGAAACTAAGATGATTATTTTCTTTAATTTGATATTTCAGACTGATGAAGCTATAGAATAATGGAGAGGAAATTGTAACCAAAATGATTTATATACAGTGGGGCCCATTTAAAATGGAAACAACCCTATGAATGTTAATTTTTCAAAACGATTGAAATTATTTTATTTCATTAGGTAGTCGACTTTCATTATTTTTCGAAGCCAAAATTCGATGAAAATTATTAACGATTTTGAATAAAGTCCAAGCACACACATTTTTGAAAAAAAATATATTACGTCGTTATACATTCTTCATTGAAAAAGTTAGAAGAAAATGAAACTTGAGAATATGCAATTTGATTATCCTACCAGTTTAAGCACTTCCATGAAAATTCTGAGTACTTGAATGAGTATAGCGGTTTTAATTCATCATTGACCACAATTTCATCATCCAGTATACAGGCCGTTTATTTTATTATGTGATAATATGATTGAATTGGAAAAAAGGTAACTATCGTGGGGAACAGTATAATGAACAAGAAATTTTACAGACTCGCCCTTTTCGAGTGAAATAGGGAAAACTGAAATTGCTGTTTTTTGTTTTTTTTTTCGAAAATAATTGTTATTCCAGGAAATATAAAAATGGAAAAGAAAAGTTTTATTGTAATCGAAATGTACTATAACGATGTTACAATAAATCTTTGAATTAATGTCAACACGTCCACCATCAACTTATTTTTCAAATATGGACCTGTCTGTTTCATTACAAATATTGATAGAGCGATAAAATCACAATTCATTGGTATATCACACATGTTATTTTTATAGCAATTCATTTATGATGTCTAGCATAATCAGTGACAAAAATCAAACTTGAAAAATTATTTATTTTATTATGAATTTTTGCATGCTCGAAATGAAGAACTCTTTGTTGAATGCACACAAGTTGTTCACCCATATAATTTTTCTGGCAATTTTCTAGCATGATGGGTGTAATGATACTACAAGCATATCTTTTTTTTGAAATAGTCGATATCTGTACTGCAACTGTATCCTTTATGTACTTCCAGACAACTGGATCCTGTATATATCCTGTATCCTTTATGTATTTCCAGACAAAAAATTCGGATCCATTGTTTCCAATCCATTTTGTTGGGAATATTACATCTAAATGTTTCTTACTATTGCTATATTATGAGGAGGGGCACCGTTGTATTTTACGTCCGTTCATTTAATTTTTTTGCAAATATTTCCAACTTACCGATTTCTACGTCTCAACTACTCCGCAAATCGTATTTTCCCTCCGTAATACTTTTCATTTTCATTGAGGTGATGAATTTGTATTAGTTGTTGTTTTCTTTAATATTTTTGGTAGATTTCACAGAAATCCCTATAGTTCATGGGCAATTTCTCGTAAAGAACAATCTTGATTAGAAATATTAATATAACTGACCAATCGTAAATTGAAAAAAAGTTTTTTTCTTTCTCACATATCCATTAACAAATTTCTTTATAATCTTCTCAACATTTGAATGTTCGGAATACAAGGATTCTAGTATAGCTATTTCTTGCCAAAAGGGGATTTCTATTTGATTTTGCGTACGTAAATAACATACTTATCAGTCCTTTCTTCATTTAAAGACATCTTCAATATGTTACCGAGTGCATAAACGTCTGTCAGTTCTTGACAACTCATTTATTTTTCCTGCCATAGAAACCAAGCAAAACCTACGCGTTTATAAATGGTAAGATGCTTTATAATTACAAAAAATCACAACCCAATTACACGAGAAGAAATCCGCCTTGAAACTTGGATTACTGTAAAAATACGAATGTTCGTTTTGTTGGGGTATCTTCTTATGGAAATTATTAGGTAATGTCTGCAGTATGCCAAAAGTTAAATACGTTTTAAAGAAATCAAAACTATTTACAATTGTGATTTTATCGCTTTATTAATATTTATAATAAAAGAGACAGGTCCGTATTTGGAAAATAAGGATGGTGGCCGTGTTGACACGAAATGTTAAGTCAAAGATTTATCATTACCTTGTTATAGTACATTTTGAATACAATAAAACTTTCCTTTTTTTTTTAGATTTTCTGAAATAACAATTCTATTCGTGAAAAAACAAAAAGGGAGTATTTTTGGGTTATTGTATAACTTGAAAAGGGCGAAAGTCCCTGTAATTTTTTTTTGACCATTCATATCTTTTACGGTTAACAATATAGCAATGTTACCGCATGATGAAATACGCCTTGTATAGAGTGACTGTCCGCCAATCGCGTCGATAAATATGTTTCTGAAAGTATTTATATAAAAAATTATAAAAATTTGACAGTGTAAGAATGACATTGGAGGCAGTTTTTATTGAAAAATGTACTGAAAACTAAAAAATATTCGGAAGGTCCTAGGGAGCAGCCATCACACCACTCTCCTCAGCAATATACGGTATTGATCGGATGAAAAATAATAAAATCGTTGGGCGTAGTATTCACATATTTACTCAGGTTACGCTACTCCCAACGATTTTATTATTTTTCTATCTGATCAATAACGTAGATTGCTGAGGAGAGTGGTGTGATGACTGCTACGTAGGGCCCTTCCGAATTATTTTTCAGTTTTTACTACATTTTTCAATAAAACCGTTTAACATAAAATTTCTTCCACTAATTTTTATCCACCCTAATGCCACACAGTTCTCGGCACGATTCAACCTTTCACCTTAACTTGAGGGGTGTACCGCTAACGATGTATCATTTGTAGCCACCCTAACGCCACAGAGTCCTCGACACGATACAAAATCTTGACTTGGGAGGGAGATCCATGCTTGTATCCCGATTCCGACTTGATAAAGTTTTTTGTTTAGATTATATTGGATTTGCATCTTTTTCAAAGTATACTATTATTCAAGTCCTGTCATTTGGTACCCGTA
This sequence comes from Leptinotarsa lineolata, assembly GCA_015342045.1. Taxonomy (NCBI): domain Eukaryota; kingdom Metazoa; phylum Arthropoda; class Insecta; order Coleoptera; family Chrysomelidae; genus Leptinotarsa; species Leptinotarsa lineolata. The sequence goes on along the minus strand of WOGR01002346.1, from coordinate 5,662 downwards.
TTGGGGTATTTTCATCAGTTTGGACTTCCATTATCTAATATTATATAAAATAATTTGAAATCCCTGAAATAAACAATACAACTGAAAATTAAAAGAATAGCTAAAAAGGGCGAAGACGATTGTGGATACTTAGTAACGTGAAGTAACGTGGTTTGAAATCGCTTAATTTTTTAATTATACTAATTTATTTTTATTTGTTAAATTTTTTTTCACTCGTATTTTATTTCACTGTGAATTCTTTTCAGGTTTTTTGCTTAATATATTTGCCATTTTTAGCTATTCCTTTAACTTTCAATTGCATTGTTTATTTCAGGGATTTCAAATCATTTTATATAATATTAGACAATAGAAGTCCGAACTGATTGTTGTTGTTCTAAAATTGTTCGTTCCGTTAACCAGCTGACGAAGGTCAACCCTCAGAAGTCGAAACTTGTGCGAGCAATGGATTAACGAGGCCTTACCTTTTAACGTGCAATTATCCAGCACGGTAGCCCCGACGGGGAATCGAACCCCGGTCTTCCGCTTGAAAGGCGAATATGCTAACCTCTACACTAATGTGACCACACGGTACCGTGATCACACTACCGTGATGAAATTCACCATGAAACATTGTCATTCACCTTCAAACAAACGTATTGGGGAAGTTGTGAAAAAATATGTGATCCGCCATTATATAGCTGCGGCCATCTTGGAACTGTGAGTTCTTCAACTCGTCTTATAGAAGATGTTTTTTTTTCTTATTAGATGACTGTTAGAGTTCGACCGAAAGCTAAGCAGACAAGAAAATACTTCTTCTAATTCTTCTTTTATACATCAAGGTTTTTTTGTGAGAGACTCAAAGAATGTAAACTTTCTCAGGTTTTTATGCCCGATGTTTCATCCACTACTGCGGTAGACAGTATCAAAAGCGATATGGTAACGGTCGCAGTGCTCGAGGTGGTGCTCGAGTTGTCGTTCCCGTTGTTCTGAACGCTGTAACTACGATGCTGGTATTTGAATATGGTTTAAAATTATTATTATTAGTGGGCGTGGCTTGGTTTCTCTTAATTGGATTTTGGTAACAACAACTCGAGCACTGCGATCGTTACCATACCGCGTTTGATAATGTCTACCGCAGTAGCGGACGAAACGTCAGACATAAGAAACTGCAGACCACGGCCAATAAACCCGGAAAATAGCTTTCACACTACTTTTACTGTTCTATCCTTTTGAAAAATTGTATTTGAATTTTGTTTGAGGAAAGGTGTCTTTGTGCATGTGCTTTCATACAAGCATTGCTCCCAGAGCGTTTCAACGATTTCCATACAATGATTGTGCGTACCCATACAAAGAGTATTTTGTGCAAACTTTGTTGTTTAGCAGCAGGAACTTGCCGTAGACCCATTTCGGACAATTATCAAGATCATACCAAGTTAGTGTTTCAGCTGTTTGGTGTCTTGATTGCGATGTGGAAGAGCTGGAATATATTGATTTTTTCAATGTATCCTTCTTTTTCCCAGATGGTTTTTATTGATCAGAACTGGTTTGTTCATAAGAGCATCACGGCTATTCGCAGGACCGGATGGGATAAAGGGCACGCAGGGATACTGCCGTGGGGCCTCCACAACAGCATATCAACCAACACGAACATGATGATATTGGGAAAAAAAGGTTCGGGCTTTCTACTTTCCCATCTCTATACAAAAAATATGGGAATCTTCGGAAGAAAAAAAAAAGAAAACAAAGATGTGTAGATCATGCAATGAAGTAACTTTCAGACTCAAACTGGAAAGAGAAGCCCTTTTGAAACAACTACTATATATAAACATGGAATGAAAACGTACTTTCGAAACAGTAAATTGATGTATATAACCGTTACTACGTGGTAGGATTTCATCATGAAAAATGAAACTTTCTATGTTTACCATTTGTACCACTTGTATTTGTATTAAATTTTTTTTACTGTCTTATAAGGACATTTTCAAACGATTACAATAAAAATTTTAGCAGTAATATTGTAATCATTCGAAAATGTCCTTATAGGACGAAACTGCAGTAACGTTAGTGACAAATACAAGTGGTAAAAAAACATACAAAGCTTTATTTCTCATTTTTCATACTTTGGAAACAACTACTTTTATATGAACGTTGGAATATACTTCTTTCTATTCACTTTGTACTACAAACATTCGTTATGGAATTGAATCAGATATTCACATATAGTATACAGTGTGGACGTAAAAAGTCCTCCCCCTTAATTTTTTGAATGGAACAAGCTATCGAGGTCTGGTAAAATTCAGGTAAAAAGGTACTACTTTCACTACTTTTTAGTATAAAAATGATTGTGGTCACGTGGCTTAGTATCAAGATGGCACCATCAACTTTTTTTAATATAAAGGGGGGTCATGTGGCTCCTGGTTTTAAAGGCTTTCCGATTCTATATCCAACACCGCTGTATTTTTGAAAATCAGATACGCCATTGCAAAATGATAAGTGTTTGAAATTTGCCTCAAATATGTTACAAATAAATTAAAAACCTGAATAACTCTTAATTGCTACAAAATGTTGAGTAACAATTTTAACTATTATAACAAGTGCTCAAAATGTTCACCGTTCACTTTTTAACAGAGAAAAGTCGGTTTTGGAATTCATTCCGAACGTTAATAAATGTTTCCGGGGTAATACTGTAACACACATCTGTTATTCGGTCCATAAGTTCCTGGAGTGACTGTGGCTGCGTGACATACGCCTTAGATTTTATGTTCTTCCGCAGAAAAAAGTCCATAGGTTTCATATCAGGTGACCTAGCTGGCCATTCAATGGGGACATATCGGCCTATTCACCGCTCTGGATAATTCTCGCTAAGCCATTTTCGGACAGGTCTGTAATAGTGAGGAAGTGCACCATCTTGTTGAAAGGTAACATCCATGGTAAATTTATTCGGGTTTGCCCCCACTACTTCTTGAATACTGTGATGGATCTGATTTTGAAGCATATTTAAATACAGATGCCCAGTTGAGTTTTCTGTCATAAATATTGGACTGATGATATAGTCACCCAAAACACCAGCCCATACGTTGATCTTCTCTGGAGTTTGAGTATGACTCTCTCGAAAAGCGTGCAGATTCACGTCTGACCAATAACGCACATTCTGTCTATTTACTGTTCAATTTTTTGTATCAAGATGGAGTAGTAGAAAGCCAAAAACTTTCTTTCCCAAAAAATCACTCTTAAAAAATATAACCCCTTCAATTTAAATAGTAAAACTTTCATCACTAAAATAAATAGAGGTAATTTACCGGGATTTTGGGTTAATGCGATCAGACATGACCTCACAAAACTGCAGTCTTCTATCCGGGTCGTCTTCTGTAAATTGATGAGAATTTTCAATTTATAAGGTTGAATTTTGTGTTTTTCAAGATAATTTTTCAGTGGTCGTAGTTACGCCACAGTGCGCTACCGTTTTTGTTGTTTGTTGCGGATTATTAACAACAGCTACCAGAACGTCGATTTGCTGTTCATCTGAAATAGATTTTATTTCAGAGCCTTTTTCCCTGGTTAGGCAACCAGTCCTTTGAAATTTACTGACCGATTCCTTTGAGTAGATACGAGATATTGGATTGTTTGGGAAGCGCTCATTAAATATTATTCCTGCTTTCATGGTAATTACGCCTAACTTCAGCGTAAATTAAAATTGCTTCAGTTTTTTCTTCTAAAGGACGGGGACGAGGCATTTGAAAATCATAAAGAAACGATGAAACCTATGAAAACTTTCAAAAGTATCGATATGATTAACATAAATATTAGACTGACATTGAACTGAAATACTATTTGGAGTTTCCAGCAAAATGACTAAGGTATGAGTAACTGGAACAAAAATCACAATTTATAATGCCAATTATATGCGTACCTGTTTTACCACCAAAAATTGGCTTTTCAACCAGAATCAGTAACGGAGTTGAAATTCTGCTACATTTATTAGTTAGAATAATTTATTTGTTGAATATTTGCAGCAAATTCCAAACGCTTGCCAGTTTGAAGCGGCTTGGCCGATTTCCACAAATACAGCAGTGTTGGATAGAGTTACGGAAGGCCTTCAAAACCAGGTGCATGGTGCCCTCTTGGCACTAGACCACGTGACCACAATCATTTTTATGCCAGAACGTAGTGAAGTAGTACCTTTTTACCTGAATTTCACCCGACGTTGATAGCTTGTTCTGTTCAAAAGTTAAGGGGGTGAGGACTTCTTACATCCCCACTGTATATATAGTATATGAAAGAGGTGACATTTCACTTACATGTAACGGTGTTATTTTTAATGGCAGATATCCGATGTTTCGGAATAAGGCACTTGCGTTTTGCCTCTTGAATACCAATCTGTATAACATTACAATTCATTCATAACATTACGACTTTATGTCACGAATGTGTTAAATCTACTAATGTCATCGATGACAGTGCGTAATAATATTCAAAAATCAATGTCTTCTGAAAATATATCCTCTCAATTCTAATTATGATATAATTAGAAGCCTCCGCTTTCTGATTGTAGCAGGGCTTCCAGACCTCCAACTCCAGCAACTCGCAAAAGTCGAAACTTGTGCGAGCTAAGGACTGACAAGGTCTTACCTTTTAACGTGTGATTCCTAACACGGGATATATGATTCAATTGCAATCGAGACAATAACACAATTTTATCTCGTTGGGTTGTTAGATAAACATTTCAACAAAAGTAGCTATATTTTACCATTCTCACGTTCATAAACAACTTTACAACATTTTTGAGTTGACAATAATCACGCCAAGATTGTCAAGAGTTCATGGTTCCTGTTCCGTGCTGAGTGTCATTTCTGCATATTCTGTGTCTGTGTACATGTATATTCTTGAAGAAAACTTCGATGTTTGAAATCAGTACAGCTTGGAAAATTTTGATTGGTTCAGGAGACTTAATTGATTAATTCTCTGTACTAATGAACAGAAAATCGCTTGGAATCGGAATAGACCAAATAATCGCAACTTACGCAGGGGTAAAACAATTTTGACATCATCAATGGATCCTAAAACAATAAATTGTTTGGTGGAACAGACTTTACGTTACTCACCCGGTACGGGCAATTTTTAGTAAGCGATGGTTTATATTAGAAATGAACGTTTAGCGAATGGTTTCTGAGGAGCGTTCACCACAAGATGTCTGCGAGAAACCCGTTTGTTCGCATTTACCACCTACATAACTTGCAGTTGACCGAGCACGGGTTCGAGAAAGAAGTGCTTATGCGGGCATGGCACACGATGAAGATTACTTTTGCCATGTGAAAGCATGTCAAAAAGAGCTTTGTCCACCTGAAGACTTTTCTAGGCTTTATTCAGTCAGATTATTATAATGGGAATTTTCACATGAAGCTGTGCCACAGCTTCTTCAGATTGATGTTCATTTCAATGGAAAACATATCTTCCAGATCCACCGAGTCTTTTCTTTCGTTTGAATTTTGAAATATCAAAAAGGCATTTCTTCAATTTTGTGAAAATAGTTCGACCAAAACACATACAGAGTGGTGCAACGGAAAGTATGCACCTTGCTTTTCTCCCTTTTTTTCAACTTAACGCAAAAATGCTCGGACAGGTCAATTTTGCTTTTGAGGGGGACACATTTTAGATGTATTTTTCTACCTGTGCCTTCAACCCC
>WOGR01002345.1:6475-17712 GCA_015342045.1 Leptinotarsa lineolata | reverse complement strand
CATTGAAAAACTTATTGAATTACAAGTTCTGACTGGAGATCTTCTTATTGGAGGGGTTATAGAAACTCCCTTCAATCGCAGTATGAGGACGGATTCATTACTATTCACAGTTGTTATGATATAGATACAGTAGCGGAACAATTTCGCGAAGAAGTGATTTCATCCCATCATGAGTTAACCATAACTCTTCTTGATGGAACAAAAGCCTTGAAAAACTAAGAAAAGAAGTTCGACGACTATTCAGTCGAGCTAAAGAGTCGGGTAAATGGGAGCTATATAAAACAATTTTAACAATATACAACAAGGAAATTAGAAAGGCAAAACGGAAGTCTTAGAGGGAATTCTGTGAGAGTATCTCCGATGTACCTCGCAGTACAAGCATTCTTAAGATTCTCTCTATAGAGTCGGCTGTTGTAATTGGGTGTCTTAAACGACCTGATGAAACATTTACGACCTTTAGACAAAATACTTCAAAGCTTTTGATAGAAAACCAGTTTCTTGGCATTCCGACTCTTGATAAAAACAGACCTTCGTTCTTTGAGGGCGCCAAACGCCCGAAAAAGAGCGATTGGAAGGTCGTCAAGAAGGTTATCACAGCACTGGCATTTGAATGGGCTATCAAGTCGTTCCGGCACTTCAAATCTTTTGGAGAGAATGGTATATTTCCAGCTCTTCTGCAAAATGGACTGAAAATAATTTCACCTATTCTCATAAAATTATATAGAGTTAGTCTGGCGTGGAACTACATACCACCCAGTTTGTTGGCAGCAACGGTAGTATATAAACCTAAAGTGGGTCGGAAAGACCCACACCCCAAATTGGTACGATCAATCAGCCTCACATTCTTCTTATTGAAAGGACTTGAGAGGTTACTGAATGGACACATCAGGAAGGTTGCCTAATATGTAGCCCCCTTGAATAACCATCAGTATGCATATCGAACCGGAAAATTGACAGATTCAGCTCAAAACAACCTTGTGGAGAAAATTTCCCAATCCCTTGACAAGAAGGAGATTGCGGTTGCTGTATTTCTCGATATTGATGGAGGATTTGACAATGCACTGCCTGAATCTATAGGATCACCTTTGACTGGAAAAGGTATAGAATCGACCATAACTGTATGAATCTATACCACGCTGGTACACAGAGCTGCAACTACGACTCTTCAAGACGAGGCCATTAGGTTCAGGGTCACCAAGGGCTGTCCTGGTGGTCTGCAAGCTCATGCGGGTGACGTTGTCATCCAGCAAAACTGTGATAATCCCGTTCATTGAAATGAGAAAATTGGACGCTTTAACGCCACTTTCCCTTAATGGTGGGGTCATTCCATTCAGAACAAAGGATAGTCTTGGCATCATCCTTGATAAAAAACTCACCTGGAACGCTCACTTGGAAAAAGTTTTACACAAATCCAGACTGTCCCAATGGACATGTCGCAGGATTTGCAGTAAAACTTGGGGTTTAGGTCCCAAACATATCCATTGGATATAGATGATGATCATCAAATCGATTATCTGTTATAGAGCAATTGAGTGGTAGCGAAAGGCTTCACAGAAAACGGTTCAAGCAAAACTTTCTGGCTTACAGAAACAAGCTTGTCTGGCTATCTGTGGTGATATCAGTTCCACACCGTCAACGGCTATGGAAATCCTTGTAGAACTACCTCCTCTCCACTTTTTTTTGGAGAAAGAGGCTGGATTGTTTGCATATAAACTTGTGCACATCGCCAATTGTACGAAGCAATATAATGCAGAGACACTGGAAGTCACAGGATTCTGGGAATGACCTCTGACTTTATGCCTCCATAGTACTTTTCCGGAGTAAAGAGGACTGGATCCTCCGGGAGAAAAGAATATTGAGAACAGAAAGTTGTTGGTTCACAGATAGGTCAAAAACACCTTCAGGCTCTAGTGCAGGTGTCTTCAGTTGTAGACCAAGGACAGAGAAATCAACCTGCCTAGGGACCTATGCGACTGTATTCCAAGTGGAAGTCTATGCTATTGAATTGTGTGCGGAGAGATTGGCAGAATCCTACTTCAAACATGAGTCAATAAAAATTTTCTCGGACGGTCAAGCGGCGTTGGATGCTCTTGGCCGAGCAACGTCTAAATTGGTAGCAAATCGCCAAAAACGACTCTCCTCAATAGAAAGACTCAACAAATTGTCTCTGGTCTGGATTCCTGGTCACACTGGCTTGGAAGGCAATGAGGCTGCTGACTCCCTTGCAAAGGAGGGTGCTGCAATTAGTTTCGTCGAACCAACCATTGGCATTGGCATTGGCAATGGTTGGTTCATTGGCATTGGCATTGTCATGTATATTTTGCCGAACAAACATTGAACACTTGGATGGCAAAAAGTTTCAAAGACTTCCGGTAAAATCTTTCAGGATTGGCTCACTTCAAGGCGTTCATTCACCCTTAAAAGCTTGAAACCAAACAGTTGTTAGACTACAGTAGGGATGAACTACGACGTCTTACAGGCCTCCTAACAGGTCACTGTCGTCTGAATCAACACATGCAGAGACTCGGACTGTCGGAAGACAGCCACAATAAAACCTTGCGGATTGTGATGATACAAACGTTTCCTTGAGTTATTTGAACTCAAGAGAACCCACGATAAAATTTACATTATAGAACGAGGTTCATAATCAACTTCCTTCTCTCGATGTTATGATCAAAAAATCGATGGATACTCTTGGTACGAGTGTGTATCGAAAGAACACTTATACTAACAGATATCTCCACTATAAATCTAGTCACCACGCTAGCGTCAAAAAAAGTAGGTATAGTTAGATGTTTGTATGATAGGGAAAATACAGTTTGCAATTCAGTTCATAATATGAAAGAGGAAATAACTATCATTAATACAGATTTGGAGCAAAACGCATATCCGGAGAAGTTTGTGGAAAGAACTCTCAATGAAGTTAGTTGAGGCAATGTACAACATATACATATCTCACAATCACCACAAATTCAACAACAATACATATACCTCACAACTAACGTCATACCTTATGTTCCCGGATTGTTTGAGAAATTCAGACGCAGCGGTTATAAGTATAATGTAAGGACAACTTTCAGAACTACCATCACATTGGATTCTTTTTTCTTACAAATTAAACGCAAAAATATGGTTGGAAGAAAGAAAGATTGTATTTACTATATATCTTGTTTCTGTGAGAAAAGTTATATAGGTGAAACCTCACGACCCCTAGATGTGAAAAAAAATTAACATCGTGAATGTATAAGGAGAAGACAGATGGCAGGATAGTAGTTAGCGGAGCATATTCTAAAATCATCTGGTGATCACGCTATACAATGAAGTGAAACAAAAATCATCACCAAAGAAACTCATGAAAAAATTAGAAAACTCATAGAATCTGCATATATTCTTTCAACAGGTAACAAGTGTATTTCAATTAGTTTTGTGGCAGTTGATCGTACCTAGTTGCTATTACTTACAAGAGATGTTGAAAATGGATATATAAACCTTAACTGAACTGAATTCTCAAAAAACATCCAATATGTGTGTTCATGTAGACTGTCGCGTGTGACATCTGGACATTTCATTATTTTGACTTGTGTCGAAAGAAATTAGACTTATGACAGTTTGGGGCGAGATTTTTATAGTGAATTTCAGGTTTTGGAAACGGAAAAGGATTATTTTACAAAACGTCAACAACACAAGAAAACTAAGTAAAATTTAATTTTTTCAACTGCTTTTTTTAATTTGTTGACAAAATTTATGAATACGACAAATTACTGACTGATTGGGCTTTTCAGTATTTTACATTACGCAGTAACTTTTCGGGATAAACTTTTCTGTTTGCCTTTATCACACTTCAGCAGATTCTCCATTGATTAAGCTTGAATTTTTTGAGATTTTGAAAGGTTATAAACTCATGAAAACAGTACCTACTCATGTATTCAACTGAAAAAATCAAAATGAAAAGTTGTGAGTGTATATCCATGAGGCATCGAAATGATAATTCCAGAAGTTGACTCTAATGAAAGTCGCACCACGTTGCAGTTTTATTGAGATAATAACAAACACGGCAGCTTGATTTGCATGTTATTTGAAACTGCCGGATGCAATTTGAAATGGAAAAACTCTCGAATTACATTTTTGCAGTAACGCCTCCGACATCAGCGAGATTATCGTGATAAATGAAGAGTCAATGGAATGAAATTAACTCGCATGATGAATGTGCGTTAATATAAAGACGTTACTGACAGAAGAGACTTATATCCATCATAAATCTCGGTGAAACAAATTTTGGGTTCTTTGAGTAATATGCTATATAATTTTTTACATTCTTTCAATTCTCAGTGAATTTATATACTTTCTCGATTTTACGAAAGAGAGTTGCAGTTGCAGTCTTTGGGGATTCATTTCATTGAATTGGTCGCCTTTTGTTATGTTGAATGTGATGCAGACGACGTTTCTTTTTTAAATTTCAAATTATATGCCGTCAGAACTTACATATTTCGAAACATTTCTGAATTGTTTCTACATGGTCATAATTCAATTCTGAAATGTCGGAGTGTTCAGGGAAATATTTACACCGACGTCGATGAATATTGACGTCATGTTCATAATTTGACAAACACGCAATTGCTAATTAACTGCTAGGAAGCGATCTGTAACATATCACCACCTGCGTACACTACTGACAGAGAACGTATAATTATAGAAAAAAATGAAATTTACAGTTCGACTTGGTGCGCCAATTTGGGTTTTAGAGTGGCCTGAGAGTACAGTCTTTGCCGCAAGTAGCAGTAAGGGTTGATGGTTTTCCAATTGATAGTCCATTATTAGTTTAGTATGATAATGCGGTATTTAAGTAATTGAATTTTATTGAGCAGCTTGTTTTTTATCAGTCTGTATTTCATGTTATTTCGGGTTGTGTGAAGAAAGGTAGAAAGACTCATTCGGAAAATGAGATTTGATAATTCTTCATTCATTCAGGTTATTCATTTATTCAGGTTATTCATTCATTCAGGTTAATTTCAGTTCATAACTTTTTGTACCAATACCAAAATGAAAATTATTTGAATCCAGCAAGAAATCAGATCCCATGTTACATGAAGGTCTTCATCAAAAATGACTTCTTTTTCAGTTTGGAATATGACTATTGAGAGACACCATGTTTCTTTCAAAGTAACATGAGAATTTGATGCCCGACGGCGATGAAATAGTATATCGATTAAAAACCAGTTGAAATTTTGAATATTTCTTCGAAACGATGAGGAAAAGAACATCTATATTGTTGCACGTGTGATAAAACATGTAATGAAAAATGAGAAATGAAAATTTTTTATGTTTCTTACCACTTTTATTCGTAACTGAAGTTACTGCAGTTTTGTGGTGGAAAAGTCAAAATTTTCTATGTTTTTTACTACTTTTATTCATAAGTAAAGTTACTGCAGTTTCGTGGAGGTAAAAAACACAAAAAAATTTCATTTCTCATTTTTCATGATGATATCTTACCACATAGTAACGGCTACATCCGTCAATTTATTGAAATATGTAATGAGTTTTCCAAAGCAACCTCTTCATCAGTGAAGTCATAAAATACTTTTTTCATCACAATATTTTTGGTGCTTTTAATGAATCATTGGGCAAGTAGATTATTGGATTCGTCTTATTAGTGAGCAAATCACTCTCTGTATATATCACCGATGAAGCAGTATTACTTTGGTTCGTCTATTTTCTATTGAATGGCTTTCGTCTTTGGTATGACTTCCGTTATATGTCCGAGGATCAACGTGGCTATTATAGCAAAAATTGAATACAACTGACCGATACTTGATGAAAATCCATATTAAAACTCATTATTACAGTAATACAGTTTATTGTATCAATAAGTTTTTATTATAGCAAACTCAGAAGAAATGCTTCCACCTCATTCTCTTGGATGTTCTGTTGATTCTGGATTCTAAGCTGAAAAGCTTGAATTTTTGCCAATTCCACTGATAGATGATGCGATAGTTTTCATTGGTGAATTCTATTCACTAGACAAATTCATTATTGAATAACCTGTTTCGAGTGGAAGATTAGGATCTCAAAGTTGATCCATTGAGATTTATTACATTTCAAATCAAGCAAAACTTTCGTTTCAATTAAATTGAAGATTTCTTGGAAATTCAATTCATTCACTTCTGATCCATTCGAAGTATCAGAACCAACAAGCATTCAAACCGCATTTGCAGTAACCATCAAGTGATGATTATTAGAGAAGTATGGATGTGGAAAAATGATCACGTCTTCCTGTATGGGTTCCATATTGATCTTCGATGATTATTCTTTTCTTCGGGGTTTCTAAATGAACTCAGCTTATTGAAATACCTCAAGAGAGAGCACAATACTTTCTGTAATTATTTTTCAAATATCAAAACTGATTTTGAAATTGTTAATTATGATATACCTTTCAAGTTTACAAGGAATAATCTGTTATTATTGATAAAAAAAAACAAAAAATTAAAGAAAAACAAGTGTATAAGTTTTCAATGCAGAAAATTTAGGCAATATTCAATTGAACTCTAGTACTAATATGAGGTCAGTTAAATTATCGCGTTGGATACCTCAAACTACCCAAAGTATCTCTAGGAGTGAAGTAGATTTTGATTTTAAATGTCAAAAATGTTTTTCTTATAATTCAATGTTCTTATCGAAGTAGTTGTTTGGAAAGTACTTGAAAACATTTCAAATATCATTGAGTAGAACGCAGGTACAAAGTCAAAACATACAGTGTGTAACATAGGCACGTTAAAATATTCACGTATTCCTGAGACAATTCTAAGAAAAAAAATTTATATAAACTTGTGTCCGGAAATGCTCCAGTTCGAAGATACAGCGTGTTGAAATAGGATTTTTTGTTCGTTTCAAAAAAATAATTTCTGCAAAAAATAAGTTATTTGTACGAGATTTGGTACTTGGGTTTTTTCTGAAGTGGGTAATCATAATTTCGTATTGATGTTGATGTAACATCTGAAGGACACTGCGTACGGTATCATTATATATTTTAAATTGCCCTAACTTTTTTGACAGTGAACTTTTGGTACTTTTCATGAAAAAACTCAGTTTCCACAACTCTTTTAAGTAAAAACGGTAAACTTCTTCAACAACGCTGGACGTGATCGTTTTCGAAATATTTGCAATTTTCTATATCGATGCATATTACTTAGATCCTATGGTGGTGAATGCAGTTGCTGAGAATATTAAAAAACTAAGTATATAGTGAATCTCATCAAAATGAACAACTTTTTCCTATAAAATGTTTATCGAAAAATCATTCGTTTGTGGGATACCCATGACAAAAACCAACAATGTTTTGAGGAATTTCAACAATTTGTATCTCGAAAACAATGATTTTTCGATAAACATTTCAGAAAAGAAAGTTGTTTATGTTGACGAGATCCACCAAATACTCAGTTTTTGTAATGTTCTCAGCATCTTCATTTAGCGCCCTAGGAGCTAAGTAATATGCATCGATATAGAAAATTGTAAATATCTCGAAAACGTTCACCTCCAGCGTTATTGAAGAAGTGTACCTTTTTTACTGGGTCTTTTTCATGAAAAGTACCAAAAGTTTACTGTCAAAAAAGTAAGCAATTTTGAATGAATGATGACAGCGTACGCAGCGCCCTCTAGCTGTCACATGAAAATAAATATAAAATTATGATTTCTCACGTCAAAAAAAAACCTGGTAACCAAATTTTGTGCAAATAACTTATTTTTTGCCAAAGTTATTTTTGAAAATCGGACAAAAAATCCAATTTCAACACCCTGTATCTCCAAAACGAAGCATTTCCGGACACAAGTTCATATAGACTTTTTTCTTGAAATTGTCTCAGGAATACGTCACTTGAATATTTCAACGTACTTAAGTTACACCCTGTATATTTCAAACAAACACGAGAATGTGTTCCTTCATAGTAATAAAAATCAATTTTGATAAGAAACTCGCTATAATTTGAAATATTAGTTTGAAACCAATGAGAAAATATCACCTACTTCATTGTGGCACGCAAACTAGATTTTCCGATAAACCGTTGACTGAACCACCACTGGCGTAGAAGCAATTGCTCTTCTATTTGTTTGGTGCTCACATCAATTCAGCAATATTAGGAATAATCCATTATTCATGAGTCTACTATAATATCTGAGAAAATGTAACATTATATAATATTATTGAAACACACAAACATTTAACACAGTGAAAGAAGTACCCTCTTTAAATGTCATCATTTGCCTGGGGCCTTAATGCCCTGTGGTCTATTTCGCTACATTAGCCCGTCTACAAAACTGAACTGACTTCAACACCCCTAGTGGATTGGGTGAGCAATTTATTGATGAAATATTATTTTTACTCAACTGAGTAAAAGCAGCCTTCCAATTAAAAATATATCTCTTTATATCAACCAAGGAAAGTTTCAGTTTTTGAAAAAAACTTCCTGGTTGTGACTCCTTCATCTTCATACAAAAAATTGAAGAAAATCTTCCGAAGGAGAAAAAAGCAATCAAGTTCAAAATTTTTACAAAGTAATGCATACAAGTAACTTTTTTGCATGATCTACACATATTTATAATGAGTTTATTTCAAACTCGATTGCTTTTTCTTTCCTTGGAAGTCTCCCCCACAAGTCAAAAAATTTTTTCCCTAGTGAAATTTTGGAATTTTTCAATCTATGTGGACACACTTATTTCTTCATAACTTCACAGTTTGATTTCCATCAAGGATGAATATGGTAGAGGGAGTCAGGTAACAATGATTTCGAATAATATTAAATTTCACCTATAGTAAGTGGGCATACCTGAAGACTGGCTTGAAATCAAATTATCTGAAGGAAAAACTCGTTCAGGCTAGTCTTCTTTTACCTATAGAGTAGTGTTACGAACCGACACCTATCAGGAAACAACTACTTCCCTGGCTAATACCACGAAGAATCCTGCACTGACACCTGTCGGATTTATTCATACCCTCGTAGTATTAGCCAGGAGAGTAGTTGTTTTTTGATAGGTGTCAGTCGATAAACCTACTGTGTAGGTGAGGAAAGACTGGCCTAAACGAATTGTTCTCCCAGTTAGATAATTTGATTGATATCAAAACTGATTTTGAAACTATTAACCATAGTATACTTCACGAATCCACAAAAAATAATCTGCTATCATTGATAAATAGAAACGAATGTATAATTTTTCAATGAAAAAAAAATAAAGGGAATATTCAATGGAACTTCAATATTTATATGAGGTCACTAATAATTATCGTATAAGATACCATAAACTACCGAAAATATCTCTATAGGAGAGAAATAAATGTTGATTTCAAATGGCAAAAAATGTTTTTCGTATAATTCATATCAAAGTACTTTTTTCTTTCGTGTAACTTAATGTTCAAATGAAATTAGTTGTTTCAAGAGGGCTTCTTCTTCCAGTTTATGTCTGAAAGTTTTTCCAGAGAGTTAATTTTGAAATTAATTAATTTCTTCCTTTCGCTGGAAATTTCTACAAATTTGGATAAGTATAAAGCCAAAACTTTTTTCTCAAAAATAAATCCGTCCTCAAAATATACTCTTCTCGAATTGAATTAGATGTTAATCATACTCAAATACCCAGAAACTCCTAAAATCGTCGTGAAACTTATTCTTACCATAAGGAAGACGTGGGTCTTGTCTTTCAGCATGCGGTTGAGAATGATTTGCGGTTACTTTTCCTGCCAACCCAAGCCTGTTCCAAATTCTAGAAGGGATAGCCTGTGGAAATATTTTTGATGTGATGTATTAGAGATTAGAGCATCTAAATGGTGGAAAAAGTCGAGAAACAACATTGATTTTAAAATCACGTACTACGTAGTTTCTGCTCTAACTAACGCATGGAAGGTTATATTTGGATGACATGAGGATGTAAACTAGTAATTCAGTATCATTGATTATTTGGCACACGTTTTTTCAACATAATGAATTTCATTTCTCCATTGGATATTATTCAGCAGAGATGAATATTATAGAATTCTAAGTATAAGTAAACTCAACTGCGAGTTATGTGATTCAACTTTGTAATAATCTTCATCATGAACTCACAAAGATAACAAGCTATTGGAAATTTCAGTTCAACGAAAACATATTACTGTGCTCACAATATTACACTCCAATTAATACTGTTATGAGATTCATATTCGTTCAGGAATAAAACTATACTGATCAATTCCGAAACAATTATGAGGTCAGACATTTGGAAAAGGAAGATTTCCAATATAAGATGTATGTTTTATGAAAAATGAATCGATCGAGTTTCCATTCTGCGTTTTGAAAAGTATTCACAGTAAAGCGGATAAATTTTCTGATGGTATTGAAAATATTTCTGAAAATCTTATTGCTGATGGACTCTGCAGACACATGAAAATTTTGTGGATGTTGTCGAAACTAAGCACTTTGATTGGCTTCTATTGGTGAGAGATGAGATAGAAGTTGAGTTGTGTCTGAGGATTGGAGAAATTCATATTGAACCTAAATTTCCCGCAGAAATCTAAAATCACTCAGTATAGCTAAAATTGTTAAAACTTATAGGTGTCACGTTGAGATTCATTGGAAATTATAGAAGTAATGGAAAGTAGAACTGGAACCTCAAACAGAAAAAAGTCTACGTCACTTCCTTAAGACGCCAACTTGGTTGGTGAAACGCACGTCGTGAAAAGTTTTACATTTCTGATGTTCGTGAATAGTGCTCGTTTTGTATAGAAGTGAATATCTAAAGATGAGAATGATATAGAAGTCAGACAGAAGAAAAATAATTTGATATACATAGATACAGCAACATGCATATGAAGAAGAAACGAGAATATTGAAAAATGTTTCTTTGGTTTCGAATGATAATAATAATTTCAGTTCACACCATGTAAGGAAAGAAATTTTTTTTGATTGAGGGGCAGGAATTTTTGAATCTATACAAGTAGATTTGAATATCGAAAGCTACGCAAAAGATTGTTTTAAATAGAATGAGAATGTCTCTCGCCCTTTCTTTTGAAATCTGAATGAAAATAATGCATGAGAGTTGTATACCGAGGGTCTAAACATCTTGTCTAGCAGTTAGGCCATTGGGTCTCACTAAAACTGAGATACACACACAGGTTGAATAAATAATACGATAATACAGAGTATTGGTGATCTGACTGATCAATATAGAGAGTGAGTTAATTTACTGGACAGGATGAAATGAAAGAAATTGCAGACTTT
>WOGR01002344.1:0-17713 GCA_015342045.1 Leptinotarsa lineolata | reverse complement strand
GGGCCTGCCGCGAGGCGTCCGAGACCCTAATGCACTTGCTGTCAGCATGTCCAGCATATGCGGTCTCGGCCTATATCCATCGACATAACGCGGCCCTAAGAGTGCTTCATTACCATCTACGGCACTCTTACGGTATTGACGAGACACCGGTGTTGCCCTACGCTCCGGGGGATATTGAATCCGTTGTGGGGAACGAGAAGTGCCGAATTTATTAGAACTATTCGTTCCCCACCCTCAGGCTCATACAAGCTAATAAGCCTAATGTAGTCCTTCTCGACCACCAGAACAAGACGATATTTGTCGTGGAGTTCTCAGCCCCTGGCGAGACGAATATCGTCCAAAAAGAGGAGTAAAACGGATTAAATATCGAGATTTTCTCTTCGAACCCCGCAGACTCTATCCAGACCACTGTGTAAAGATGGTTGTTCTGACTATTTGGAATCCTTGGTGAAATGATGCCGTCACTGCTGTCGAATCTTAAAATCATACCGGCCTGCCGCACTAAGGCAGAAATCTTAGCCGGCTTAGAAGGCTGTCATTCTTGGCTCACTGCGCCTGCTCAGGGCACATGATTCTCGGACCCAATGATCCCTCACCCTACGGTGTGGGGAGTGGTCGTTGGTTGATAATGCTGGCGCGCCCTCCCGAATGTGTCGGGTCTTTGGGGGATAGAACCTGACCAGCGCATACTGCGGTGAAAAAAAAGATTTTATTGGAAGTTTTTCAGTACAAGAGATATTAATCTAACCTCACAAATGGCAGAATTCAACATCTGCACATGAGAAATCAATGCATAAATTGCTCTTCCACGCGAAATAAAAACTATAGTCTATTCGTCAAGGATATGTCTCTATACTCTCCTAATATCCTAATATTGAAAGGTAATAAATACACATTATACACAAATATTTGTTAAATCTAATAACTACGTTCGTTTATTCATATACAGTTAATATTGTAATAACATTTCGATTTAAAATGTCTACATAATAATAAGTAGGTAAGCTTATTAAAGAAGATAGTAGTAGCCTTAAGCAACAATTATGGTGTTATGATATAATTGAATAATTAAAACTTTATTGTGAGATTTTCACTAGACAGTTTACAAAACCGCAAACAACCGTAACACGTCAAAGAATGTAAACTTTCACGGCTGGAGATAACTGTATGAAAGCTAGTTTCAGGTTTTTTTCACGTGGTCTGCTGGTTTTTATGCCTGACCTGACGTTTCATCTAGTACTGCGTTAGACGTTATCAAAGGCGCTCGAAATGCTCGAGTTCTTGTTTCCGTTATCCCGAATGCATTAAATACGATAAGTGTCAGTAGAAGACATTACAGTGAGAGGACTGGTCATGAGGGGATGTCCTCTTCTTTGGAACATATTCCTGGATACCCTGATTAATCACCTCAACAATAATGGATTCTACACGATTGCATATGCAGATGACATAGTTATCTTGCAGACCGGCAAATTTGTGAACACACTGTGCGATAGAGCGCAGGATGGGCTCAAATTAATAGAAACATGGTGTGAGGAACACTCACTGTCGATCAATTCCAAGAAGGAAAAGAAGTTTATCGGGTCTAAATCCTCCCGAATTCTTCAAAAGCAAACTAAACTTCTCTGAAAAGTTGAAATAACTTGGTATTATCCTCGAAAGGGAGCTAAGATGGATCTCTCACCTACAGTATCGAGCAAAAAGAGAATATGTGACTTATGAGCAGTGTCGGAGAACAGTGGGACGCACATGTGTCTTTCACTCCGTGTGGTAACCTGGATTTACACTGCAATAATAACGTACCAAAGGTCCCCATGCGATGGCTCCGTATACAGCGATTGGCCTGTTTATACATCACAGGAGCCAACAGCGGCAATAGAATTAATCACTGGTCTGACCCCTCTGCACGTGTATGTTAAGGAGGCTGCGTTAATGACCATGGCACGATTGTGTACGGCTGGTGTAAACCTCGAAGTAGGAATGGGTCAATCAGGGTTGAGCGCATGGCGAGACGCGCTTACCGCGCTACATCTACTGCAGGCAGGCCGTGATGCAATCGAAGTCAGGTTTGTGTTTAGGAAACCCCACAATATACAAATGGAATACAACACAGAGTCAGATGCTGTAAATTCAATACGCATATACACAGATGGCTCAAAAACCAAAGAAGGCTCAGGATGTGGAATGTATTCCAGATTACTAGGCCTAAAGATTCGGTGGGGTATGGGAAAAAATACCAGCGTGGTTCAAACAGAACTGACTGGTATCTCAATCGCCACGAAAAATATAACCAGGAAAGGAATTTCTAGTGAAAACAATAATCTGCACTGACACTAGACAAGCCTTATTAGCCTTGAACAAACAACGTGTTACCTCAGGGTTAGTGCTAGAATGCCACCAAGACTAAGACAACGCCTCGGTAGGTAACAATACTATCCTGGGGTAGGTTAAAGGGCACGATAGGAGTGAAGGTAATCGCATTGCCGATTCTTTAGCCAGGAAAGCGGCTGGACTAAGAATCTTAGGACTCAGTGACACCTACGGCCTGATGACTTCAACAATTGCAGAACTAGCCAAACGTTACACCCATGCTCAATCCCTGAAGAGATGGGATGGAATCTGAGGATGCAGTCTTGTCAGGATCCTCTGGGTAACCCCGGGAAGCTGGCGCCGAAGAAATATCTGGCGATGACCAGGAAAACCTACGTTTAACAGTAGGATTTCTGACTGAGGAAACACCTCCATACTATGGGGCTACTGGATACACCTGTGAAGAGGAAGATGAAACTGTCAGGCATGTCTTATGTGAATGTCCGGAGTTATCGTCGTCGTGTGTTAGGCGAGTCTTGGCCTACACCTGCCGATATTAAGGAGATGTTTTTAGTGACCTGTCCACCTTCCTGGAAAGGACAGGATGGACGATGACCTAGGATGACAACTCCTTAGGAGGATGTACAATGGGTTAGATCTGGTCTAAGTGCTGTGGGCCTACACTCGCCCTCCCTACTCTACAGATACAGATTATATGAAATCAATTTTTGGAGTTTTACATATAAGGTAATTGATTTATTGAAAATTACTAATTCTGTTTTGGCTTAGAACATTCAACTCTGCCTGTGGCCATCCTGTTTGACATAGCTGATGTTTTTGTTAAGTCTCCATGACAATGATTAATGTGTCATTGATCCAAGTACAGTGCCCTGGGGTACACCTTGTCTACTTGTCTACTAGATGTATAGTAATTTTGTACATTCGTTGACAAACAGTTTGGGATCGATTGAATAGATATGGTTACATTTCATCTAATATATTGACTGTTTCTGAACGACCAAACCGATTTGAGAAATATTGCTATATTATCTATCAATCATTGCTAATCTAAGTGAAGTTCATTGAAAAATTTGCTACATCCCGAGGATTTGAATTAGGTTTGTGGAACCTCACCCATATATGAAGTTTTCAGGCCATCTGTGGTTCTACCTGTAGAATAAATAGGGACAGGTGAGGAGATTTACGGTGTATAGTATCACGCCTCGCCGCCCTCTGGAAAAATATGGACTCACCGGTCGCCCAAGATTCCGATTTTATTTTACAGGTACACGCGACCTCCTCGTATTTTTACGACTTTGCGGAAGTAATAGGGACCTTAATTGCCACAGTGTGTGGATTGCGTTCCCAAATTTGGTCAGAAGCCGTCTGTCCTGGAGATTGATTCTGCCATCTAACGAAAATCATTGTTTCACTTAATGGAAATGCAACACTTTACATGCCCCTTCCAATAAAATTAGCGTTATCAAGAACTAGTGTGAACAGTTTCAGTTTAGATCATCCACTTGATAAAAAACTTCTCTAGAACACTAAAATGTAGTTCAGATCAATCACTTCATCTATTGTCGCTCCAAATAATGAAATTTCGAATTTGCTTCATGCATGAACGGAAAATCTATAAGAGGATGAATGAGGAAACAGATATGGAAAATCTGAGATATCAATAGTTACTTTCCAGACATGGATCAATTTGGTTGATATATCAAATTTAAAATGAGTTACACGCTGTATGAATAATTCATTGTACTATTTCAAATAGAAATCTTTACATCAATAACGTCGCTTTTGTCATTACAGTTAGCTTAGGAGGTAACATTACCAATGTCAGATATTCGAAAGATTGACGACATCAACATCAACGTCTCAGTTTTATGATCTTTTTCATTTGATTATGGATTTTTATGTGAGAATTGTCCATTTTTCAGCTCCTCTTGATATACGATGTTACAATCTCTGTTACCATGTACAAAAACTACTTTCAATCAATGAAATGTTGGCGGTAATACTATCCCCATTGATACCATCGATGACAATTGGAAACACTAGTAGATTTATGGGAAACAGACAATGTCAAAAACCGGTAGACTTTTGTCCCAATTAATTCTACCTGAGCTGAATAACCTAATTTTCTGTCTCACTCTGAAGGTTCCTCTGGTTTGTAGATCTCCTTAACTACACCTTACGATCTGATCTTCTCAAACCTTATTTTTAAAAAATATATCACAGGTTTTGCTAACACAGTAGCTTTTCCGTAGTAAACATCAGAAAAATCAGGAAAAAAATGTAGATCTTCATTTCACAGGAAATATTTCAGTTTGATCTTGCATTAAATGTGGGAGAATGTTGATAGCTGCCTGCCATCAATATGCTCCACTCGAAGTCTATAGAATCTTCTATTTGAATTTTTTTTTCGATGTTAGCCAATTTCCAGACCTGCCTCATGAGCTCCCCAAGCTGCATATAGACTTGTGCAGATCGCTAATGCCACAAATCAATCTAGTGCAGAGTACACTAGACTGCTGGTTGACACTGGAAGTCACAGCATTCTGGAAATGACCTCTGATAATATGCCTCCAACTGTCAACTAAGAACTGCCTTATACAGTACGTTTTCCAAGTAGATAGGACTGGATCCTCCGGAAGAAAGGAGCAGATAGTTGTTGAATCACAGATGGCTCTGGTGCAGATGTTTTCAGTTGCAGACCCTGGACATATATATTAACCTGCCTAGGTACCTATGCGACAGTATCTCAAACGGAATGTCATGCTATTGAATTATGTACGGAGAGATTGGTAGAATCCACCCTCATACCCCAGTTGATGAAAATATTCTCGGACAGTCAAGCGGCATCGGAAGCTCTTGGCTTCTACCAATCAACGTCTAAATTGGTACCAAATTTCCAAGAACAAGTTTACTTAATAGTCTGGATTCCTTGCCATACTGGCCAAGAAGGCAATGAGGCTGCTGACTCCTTTGCAAAGAAGGGTGCTGCAAGCAGCTTCAGCGGACCAGAATCTGTCATTGGCATTGCTTTCGGCTTTGCCAAACATACATTGAACACCTGGATATCAAGAAATTTCAAAGAATTCTGGCAAAATCTTCCAGGATTGGCTCCTGAAAGATTTTGCCGAAGCGTGAATGACTCCAAGGCGTTCATTCACCCTTCGAAGCTTGATACCAAACAGTTATTGGACTACATTAGGGATGAACTAGGATGTCTAACAGGCCTACTTATAGGTCACTGTTGTCTGAATCATTATATGCAGAGACTCGGACTGTCGGAAGATAATTTGGCAGAGCCACACTCTTACCATGTAACCTCAAAGATTATTAACCAAATAAACTAATCGGCTTCGTTAGGAAGCTGGGCTTGTGTGACAAAATGGGAGTCTTCTTTGAAATTCCAATAGCAACCCTATCCATCACAACGTCGGTTTCGAAAACAAATCAAAACTTGATAGTGTGCAGTATTGCATTTTCCACAACGTCATTTTTGACGGTCTTACAATTGGAAACAACGCCGAAACTAACTGGATAATAAGTAATAAACTAGAATTGATAATGGGGTTTTTCTCGTTTCCATGCATAATATTTCAACGTCAACATAAATCCACCAACACGGAAATAGCTTTACTGTCGACCAGACATTTAAATTTGAGAACGGGCTGCAAATTGTTTCAAAGCAAAGGTTCAATGGACAAAGCACATTAAACTCTAACATGTCTTGAGGAATTTAAAGCGGATCGACGGGATTTATAGCGAAACACCTTGTTTTGTATTAGGTATTTACTTACCTCTTGTAAACACGATTATAGCTTGCATGTTCTTGCCTTCACGTCTCAGGAAAGTTACTCTGGTGTATCTGGCGAGATGCACGCCAACTTGTCGAAACTGCTCTACTTCTGTTTGACGAAAAACATCCAAGTTGATCCAGGCTGTTCAGAACGAGTATTATTATTTGATGAAGATGAGGATAATAATGTTGGTTCGAATTGAACGGGGAATAGTTTTTGGAGAGATTAGTTATTTCATTACTTTGGAAGCTTCCTACATTTTTTTATTGATGGCGAAGTAGAAAGACAATTTTTTTCTCAAAAAACTTGGTTCAGCTGGAGATACTGAACGGGGTGATCACAACTCTGTCACCAGGTTGGAACTCGTTCAGCAAAATGCTTACATAAAAGCCGCTGAGATCACTTCACTGCTGCGGCAACACATAAATAAGCCGATGCATATTATCTTGTTCAACAGCATTATACATACTGGATTATCAAAACACCTTTGCTTTGCTCAGCTCGAGTAGACTAATGTCGGAAACTAAGGAGTTCATCATGACCTGCCAGGGTGGTGTCTTCAATAACTTAGCATACCTCATTTGCAAGATGGGTATAGAGCATATGCGGTTCAACAGCATTCCACAATATTTCAGAACATCCTGGAATATTGCAGAATGGTGTGGAATGTTCTGAAATTGTCTGGGACTTTCGAAGTAATCCCGGATTATCTCAGATCTTTATGGAATGATTGGTGGAGCTCTCTATCCTCCATTCTTGATGAAGGTTCCTATTTCCACTTGAGGCGTGTACTTTCGAAGATATAGAGGCCTTCTAGAATGTTCTAGAAGAGTTCAAAACATTCGAGGGTGTTTGAGGTTATGTACCAAAGGAAATCAGTACTGTCTCACGACAAAACCGAAGCTGCTCTCCTAAAAAACAAAAGAATGTTCACCCCAGCACAGTTTGACGTCGGAGGTGTAAGAGTGGTAACAAAAAAAGGCCATCAAGTATTTGGGAGTATGACTGGATGTAAAACTGACCTTCACCGAACATATAAAAAGAGTCATGGAGAGATCAGTATCAACTCTGTCTGTAATAATGCCAAATATCAGAGGACCAAGAGTATCCAGAAAAAGATTACCATTGAGTGTGGCTCAGTCCCAAATTTTATACGCAGCTTCTTTCTGGTACAGAGTAACAGGGAATAGAAAACTGACATCCAAGCTGGAGAGCTCACAATGTTGATAAGGGTATGTAGCGCATATTGGACAATTTCTGCGAGAGGAAAAGGGGTTATTGCTGGAGTTCCACCTGTAAAATTCCAAATTCTAGGAATTGATAGGAAACGGCAAGAAAAAATCAGATGAACAGATGGCGAAATGAGTGGGCTTGAGGAAGATATGAAAGATAGACATACAAGAATGAATCAAAAGGCCGAAAGGTAATATCTGGGCGTGGGTGCTTCCGAAAGAACTTGAGTGATCGATCAAGAGCAGAAACAGAGGAATGTCTAAGATGGGATAGAGCCCGCTATGACTACTTGGTGGGTACTGGAAGACGGCATATTCATTTGTGAGAGGAATCATTAAAACGAAGGAAATATTTATATCTGTAGAGTTGGGAGGGCCACATGTGATCCATTTTACATTCTTCTAAGGAGTTGTCCTCCTAGGTCATCGTCCATCCTGTCCTTTCCAGGAAGGTGGACAGGTCACTAGGAGACATCTCCATAATATCGACAGGTGTAGGCCAAGACTCGCCAAACACATAATCTCTTATTGACGATAACTCCGGACATACCCTAAGACATGCCTGACAGTTTCATCTTTCTGTTCAGACATCCTGCATAGAGGTGTTTCCACCAGCCCCATAGTATGAAGGTGTTTCCTTAGTTGAGAGTGGCCAGTCAGAAATCCTACTGTTAAACGTAGGTTTTCCTGGTCATCGCCAGATATTTATTCGGCACCAGCTTCTCAGAGTTACCCAGAGTGATCCTGGCAAGACTCCATCTTATCTCTTTAGGAACTGAGCATGGGTGTAACGTTTGGCTAGTTCTACAATTGTCGAAGTCATGAGATCGTAGGTGTCATTGGGTCCTAAAATTCTTAGTCCAGCCGCTTTCGTAGCTAAAGAATCGGCAATGCGATTACCTCTACTCCTATCGTGCCCTCAGGATAATATTATTATCTACCAAGGCGTTGTCTAAGTCTTGGTGGCACTCTAGTACTGGCCCTGAGGTGAAACGTTGTCTTTAAAGGGCTTGTCTACTGGTTATCTCTTTTGTGATGATTGAGAAACCAGACACTTCTGTTAGAACCACGCTGGTATTTTTTCCTATTCACCACCTATTTCTTAGGCTTAGTGATCTGGTGTGGTTATTTAGCCTTCTGTATATATGCTTATTGCATTCACAGCATCTGACTCTGTGTTGTATTCAATTTGTATTTTGTAGGGTTTATTAAACACAAACCTGGGTTCAATTGCATCACGGATTGCCTGCAGTAGAGGTAACGCAGTAAGCGCTTTTTGCTATAGGCTTAGCGTTAATTGACCCATTTCTACTTCGAGGTTCACACCAGCCGTACACAATCGTACCATGGCCATTAACGCAGTCTCCTTAACATACAGGTTCAGAGGGGTCAGACCAGGAGGAAATATATTAGGGATAACTAATCATGTATTGAGAAAGTGCATGTATAAAACTCCCACTGAAGTAATGCGAAAGCGATCCTGGTGAAAGCTCAGCTATATCTGAATTTTGCAGCTAATATCATGTACCTCAATATATTTTTCTGTTTACTTCGGTTAAATACGCGCATCTAAAAACTTGAACTGCTCATTTCGTATTCATCGAATCCGTAATCACATTTCGTATTTAAATTTCGGGACCGTATAGCCGTTCCAGGAAAACCCCCTCAAGGATAGTTTTGAGGGTGTCTGTATTAAGATGAAGACTGTGCCTCCTGGCGGTTTGTTTCAAATTAAATCCGTCGCAACCGCGCCATGGTCATTAAGACACTGCCATCAAATGTAAAAACATCGAGTAATAATGCTTTCAAGAAATATTTAAAAAAATTTCTCCTTAAATATTGTTTTTACACTGTTGAAGATTAAATTGTGCATTGCCGAGTCAACCGCAATGCCGCATCTCTGCTGTGATTGTATAATAACTCAATTCTTAAATTCCTGTTTTTACTGTATTTGCTGTCAAATGTAAAAAAAATTATTGGACTTTCTTTTTTGACGTGCTACAAACAACATATTGTAAAGTAGTTAAATAAAATCTATCTATCTATCTAATCCACTAACATTATTTCGGTGATAACTTTGAGATAATCAGACTCTTTAGATTTTCTTTCGCACATCTTATATGAAGTCTGATAAAAAATGAGGTGAATATGCACGTTTTGGTTTGTCCTTGATCTCTCTCAGCGATTGAGTTTTCATCTCCCCCATTGTCGTGAAACGCCGTCCATTCATGAATCCGTCCAATCTTGAAAACATGAAAAATCGCAGGAAACCAAATCTGGTGAATACGGTGGCTGAGGCATGATGACGGTGTTGTTGATGCCAAAAAAATCACGAACAAGAAACGACGAAAGAACAGATGCATTCTGCTTTTCGCAATCGGCGCATAACTCCAGGATAATACTCCTTATTGACTCCTGATGCACTACGCCATAGTAATCGAACTTGGCGTTCTTTTTTGGTCTTGGCTCTACTGTGCTCTTACATTGGGACGATTGGACTTTGGTTCCGATGACATAACCATATATCTATATACACTGACATACTCAGCAACTTCTCTTATAGTGATTCGACGATTTTCCATAACAATTTTTTCACTTTCTCATTCAAATTTTCTCGACGTTCTGTAAAAATCTTGTACCACTTGTAAAAACAATTCTGTCTCGGAGTACAGTCACCGTATGCCATTGTCAAGATTTTAACCATTTTTGAACACTCGATTCTATGTTTTGCATAAAATTTGAAGCAAATTTCCTGATCCAGTTTTTTTCGATACCAAACACGCAAAGCACTACATACTTTTATGCGTCTCAGCAACAAACTGAACATGCTAAAGATATGAAACTGTGAACGTATGTTCGAGATGAGTGTACCAACATAAAGTGATGAAAAATCGCTGATCGAATGTACGTAGCCCGCAAAATTTGAACATTTACCTCATTTTTGAACATACCTGGCATACCATAGTGACTATGGAGTATTTTTGAGTTTTTTCCTTTCCACAACCCATAATCGAGTATGCGTGATAGTAACAAAAATTATTTATCATCCACCGACATCAACGAAGATCCATAGGCCGATGCTTCGTCTGCTGCCGGCAAAACCCTTTTAGCGACGGACTCTATATCTCGGCAGATACCTATCTCATTTTCTTTGGCATGGGCATCACCGACGAGGTACTTAAAGTATCAAATGGCGAATCACCCCATAAAACATCCGAAGCCGTGTAAAACGTAATCGATCCGTGGATGCGTGTTGTCTCAAGGCCTCTTCGATAATGCCACAGTTCACACGCAATTCTAAACACCCATTAAGGCATGATTCGCTGTCTTGGTTCGGTTTCGGAAAAATTCTCTCGTGTTGTAGGATCTCTTGATTTTTCAATGTACCGCTAGATTTTTACACCTCCGACGATGCGATCCTCTTTTTTCTATAAAAGGATGAATAGAATCGTCACGCGAGAAATGTTGCATGATAGTGAGAGATTGTTTTTATTTATAGAATAATAATTCTGCTCAACCACATATTACATATAAAAATATAAAAAATATGAAAAATGACAAATGAAAATTTTCTGTTTTTTACCACTTTAATTTGAAACTGAAGTTACTGCAGTTTTGTCATTTAAAGACATTTTCAAACTTATACATTAAACTACAAATGATTGATTACATTACCCCTTATATAACAACACTTTAGGTAATAACCGAGGTAATCAACTTACCTGAATTATTTTTACTTGCGACAATGTGGGTACGATAATTTGAAAACCGGTGAGTAAGCTAGATTGATTCAAAATTCAACAGATTGCACCCGCATTTTTTATACTTATAAATTTCCAAGGATTCTAAATAACTGAGTTTACAAACTTCGCTTGCATAGCGCAAAATTTTCGTATCGTTTAGATTCGAGAACTTGTGGTTGCATTCCAAGGAATGGTTCGAAAACTTCGAATCATTCTTACCTAGTCTGAAGGACCTCTCATGTTTAGCATACCGCTTTGAGAAAATTCTACCATATTGTGCCTCATAAACGATATTACACTCGGGACACTTAAGCTTATGAATTCCAGATTTATCCATCTTATCCACTTTATCTTTGGCATTGAAAAGGAAATTCGATAGCCTGGCATGTGGTCTGAATGCCACTTCCACATTATTTTCTGTGAAATAAACCGCAATTATCTCTGTTCTTTTTCCAAAATATGTTACAGTTACAAATTTCTTGATTTCTGAGTGTTTGACCTGGTAGTATATAATTCTGTAAGTGAATTTACAGCTTTGTTTTCTGACTAACTTCTGGATTGTGTCTGCGTCGAAACCATTATTATGTTCTAACTGTATTATTATTCCAATTACCCTATCTAGATTGTTAGCAGATAAAAGTAGCGAGAACGCTCCGTGCGACATTGAATTGTAGGCTGCTAATTTATGACTGTCGGGATGGAAAGAATCACTTCGGATTGTAATGTCTGTATAGCTCGGTTTTCTGAATACATTGAACTCAAATTCATTCTGATTGTGTGTAATGGTCAGGTCTAAGAAATTAATCTGTTTCTCTATCTCTGTTTCGAGTGTGAACTGTACGTTCCTATTGAGATTATTCATGAATATCATAAATTGGTTCAGTTGTCGTGTAGCACCTCTGAAACAGGCAAAAATATCGTCAACATATCTGTACCAAAAATGAATATGTTTTTTACCCAGATCGGAATTTACAATAGCGGTCGGTCTACAAGCTGTTCATAAATATATATGCTATAAGTGGACTAAGGGGTGAGCCCATTGGTAAACCTGAATTCTGTTTATGAAATTTGCTGTTGAACTGTAGGAAACTTTGATTTAGGAACACATCGAAAGCTGTCGAAATTTCTTAATAAGTGATATGTTCTACTTTGGCTTGATCTTGATCTAATATATCTAAAATGAGGGGCTTATATTCGTTGTACGGTATGTTGGGGAACATGTGGCGTGGTTTGGTTACTTATGTTTTCCATTAAAGTCAGGGAATTTTTAATGCTGTGGGATGTGACGAAATTGGTAACATTTTTGAACAACTTGTTGAGACGTTTTCCTAGTTCTCTTATCGGACTGTTTATATACGAAACTACTGGAATTTCCACATAATAAACTAGTCATTAATTACACAGATTCCACTATGCAATTATGATAACCAGTCGTTTTTCTGAAATCAAAAGTTTATTTCATTCCCACGACCTAAATGGAAATATACTCGGTAGATGTGTTCACAAAAACAAATAGCAATATGTGTTCTTCTTATTCTATGAATGTTTTCATGGTCTATCATTAGTTTGTAACTGAAATCGAATAACGTTCAGCCATATAAATTCATATCACGCATGAGAGCAATTTATTTTGAATAACTGAATGTCTTCCTTGATCGTAGAATGTCACACACGCAAAATAAAGAAACGAATGGATCTACGGCATTATTCAAGAATTTATGTTAATAATCGAAAGAGCAGCAGAATAATGTAGGTACCTACAAATAGAAATCCTGGACATATACAGCAAGATTGAAGGACGCGCTCGATAATTATCCTTTCAAGATGACGGATATACCAGCAAAGTGGATTTGATGCTGATGGAAATAACTTCAGAGAGTGTGAACTGATTTTTATCAACGACACTCGGAGAACGATTAAGTGATTTCAATAGTGGATATGCACGGTTACCCAGAAATGCCGATGCTGCAGTAGCACAGTAGCTCATATTGATCACCGCAGAGATCTTGCATGAAAGTACTGTAAGTGTGTTATACGTGTATACAATGAATCACTGTCCCCGAAATATGTTTGTGTAAATTCATTTGACCAGAAATAACCAACGAGATATAATGTGAAAGTATTTCTTTGTAACCACAATATTCCATCATTATTACCTGATGTAATAACTAGTAATCAAAATTTCAACTGAAACTATAATGAGACAAAAAACTTGGGATAGAAAGGTTTCATCTGAAATGTACTTCTTTGCACATCTTTGAATACATTTGATTGTTGAAATTAATTGCTTCCTTCCTTTCTTTGGAAGATTTCCACATTTTTTGTATGAAGATAGAGAAGGAGAAAAATATACCCCTTTCAATTTGAATGGAAAAAAAGGGTTGAAGAAAACAAATTCGAAACAAGTCTTTCGTTATTGAGACATAACTATAAAAAATAGGACTTATTCAATATCACTTTTCGTAGCACTTTTCGTGACAATTTCGGTGAGTTTCTCAAGTTCGATAGGTTTAGAGTTCAGTTGAGTGAAAACATCACATTAAGTATCCCTGAAATTTTCGCAATGAAATTTGGAACATTCAGTCTTCATAGTATGAACACTTCTGAAACTGTCCAATGGAAATCTCACAATGAAGTGTTACTTGAATTTGAAATAATTTCATATGCCCCCTATTGTTGTGTGCCGTCCAAACCAAG
The DNA here is from genome assembly GCA_015342045.1 of Leptinotarsa lineolata. Lineage (NCBI taxonomy): Eukaryota > Metazoa > Arthropoda > Insecta > Coleoptera > Chrysomelidae > Leptinotarsa > Leptinotarsa lineolata. Next base: position 3,919 of record WOGR01002344.1, on the reverse strand, counting down.
CATAAGTTGAAGCATATGTTATGGAATGAAAGTGTGAAATGATTTTTATCAAGGAAACTGAGTGATATCAATAGTGGATGTGCACGGTTACCTACTCATAGATGCCGATGCTGGAGTAGCACAGTAGCTTATCTCGATCCTTGAAGAAATCGTGCATACCTAATATGAGTGGAATATACCTACAGCGAATGCCTCTCATCCCTCGACTTCGCCATGAACTGAATTAGGTAAAATCCGGGTGAATAGGTCTTGTATTTATACTACTTTGTGACATGAACATGTGTCGTGTCGTGTCTGTTAATATGTCACTGTGTCTGAAGGTCTTTCAATTCTCTATTTGATCTTTGTCTAACCTAGACATTAGAAGTTCATGAGTATTTGAGATAACAATCTCTAATTATGAGTTTTTAAAAAACTGCGATAATCGAAAACATATTTCAGTAATTACTCCATTCGTTATCCATTCACTTTCTGCTGATGGCAATAGCAAAATTTATTTTTTCCATATTGGTGGTGAATTATTGTTCACAGTAATTTCGACAAATGTAATAAAATCTCTCACGGTCTATAAATGAATGAAAACACCCAAAGACCATTCCAGAACTGTCACACTTTTTGAGGTGTCACGCGTTTTATCATTCAAGTTGGAGTTATCATTCAAAAGCAGATAATCTAAACTGATTTATTTCACTTCAATGAAATGAATGAAAATACTTTTTGTCTAATTTCCACTTGGTTAATTTATTCTTGCGACCGGTTCCGGGGGTTTAACCCATTCTCAAGTGGAAACTCATTGAAGTGATCATGAATTTCCACAAAATAAACAAGTTATCAATAACACAAATTTATTTCACCATTGAATTATAGCTTTTCTATACTCAGTAGGGTAAATGTTCACTTTCAGTTCAATTTTATCCTAATTTTGGATACTTTCTATGAAAGCAAAAAATGAAATTTATAATAAATCAACAGTATTGAATCAATAGACAATATGCTGAACTATGTCAAACTGAATAGTTCACTCTGAAAAATTGATGTGTGATGTAAACCACTGAATGATGAATAAACCACTGATGAATAAACGTATTTCATTTCTTGAATCTGTGTGTCTTGTTTATAAGGAATACAATTCAGACGGATCCCGTGAATCCTCAAACTACAATAAACGGCAATGAAAAAATAAACATTCACTTCTTTATATCCCTAATTTAAAACTATTTTAGGAAACGAATTAAAGAGAAAGTCTATTTGAAACCAAATGGGCATGTTTCGTGTTATTGAAAATGATACTGGTTTGCATATAGACTGATCGAGTTAGGGGTATATTATACTTATCAAGCCTAATCGACCCCAAGATCTCTTTATATTTGCAGAATAAAAAACAATTCGAAAAGAGTTCAAATTGGCCGCGTGTCTGTTTACCAATAAAATTAATCGTGTTCATAGCGGTGTTGCCAAGTGTATTGGTTTTTAATATCCAATCACTGAACTGAACTGCTTAGCTGAAACTGTTTCGCATGAGGCACTGCATCAACGAATTTGTCTCCCAAGAAGCTGAGCTTTATTGAAATACTCAGAATTCTCGTTGACTAGGGATGATGTACTCTCATGCTCAGGCTATACTGCTATGAGACCCGACATCATTCGATATGTTGTGAAGTATTTCGATGACGATCATTATACAATCAGATAGCATGGGCCGCCGCCAGCAAATTATAATAACATGAGCATGTCGATTTTTTGAAACAACGATGTCCCAAACTAAACTTTCGTTGTATATTACTACATGGGCTGAAAAGTCACAGGCCTAACATATAGATGGCGCTAGTCTTATTGCATTCACCGCTGTCTCAGTTGGTACTAACCTTTAAGAAAAAGCTATTGAAATTTCATGATATTCCATTCATAAGTTTGTGAGTAATTGTGCTAAGCGTGACACTACTTTCATTATTTTCAAAACAATGGTGTAAGAAAATGCCGCCAATTTGACTATGCTATTCACAGTACGAAGTACTTAAGTTTTACTTCCACTTTGAGGAGAGTGGTGTATAACCTTGAATTTGCTTTCTTTCTTTTAATTAATTGTTATCTGAAATCTAGCTAAATAACCCACATTAGGAACCCAACAATACCCCTTTGTAAATAGAAAAAGAACTCAAACAAAATAAAATGTGAACTCTCGCAATGTCAACTAGTTAATATATAAACGAAAAAACAAACGCTCACATAACGCCTCTTTGGTCAACCCTTAGGTTCTATTGATCCTGTGTGTCTTCAACATCAACACTTTTATTTCGAATTACCCTAAATTTCGCACTACACGCGTAATAAATTATCTATTTTGGCTACCATCCTCTGCCTAGACGGCCGAGGGATGAACCCCTCGACGGGCTCTCGTGACCGCTTTCCTTCGTGGTTCTCGCAAGACTCTCAAGCCTTTACCTTTCAAAAAGCCAGTATGAAATCGTGGGTGCACAGTCCCCCACCTTTTCTCTCTCAAACCATTCTTTGTAACCGTCCCCACGTGCGACGGGGTCACTCGAAAACTCACTTTTTGCTGAGTAAATACATTTCACGACTGTTTATCTGACTTGTTCATTTTTCGAACGTCTATGACTTTTATTTATATAAACACTCTTCGGTCTTGCCATAATGTTACATTGTATGAAACACAAGACACATTCAGAATTAAAGAAATCTATCTCTTCCCGAAGTTAAAATGAATGTTAACATATATAGCTTTTGCTAGGTATTACATGTGATAAAAACAATTTCGTGTTTTAATTTTACACTGTTTCTTGATAGCCAAAATTGACGTTTAAGCGAAGCAATGTCTTGAAACTACAGTTAAACGTTGGTTTGTTGAATTCAACGTGGTCTTAGAGACACCGATGATGCAGAACGCAGTGAACGTCCAAATGAAGCAATAACACCACAAAACATGAAAAAATCCAGAAAATAGTTTTGAATAATCGAAAAGTGAAGTTGCCTGGGTTAACTGACATTGTAAAAATATTAAAAGGACGTGTTGGCTTCATATTCGATGAGCATTTGACTATGAGGGAGTTCTGTTCAAAGTTGGTGCCACGCGAGTTCACTGTTAACAAAAAACAAGAACATTTTGATGATTCTGAGAAGGGTTTGGACATGTTTAAACATAAGAAACAAGAATTTCTGGGTCGATATGTGATAATAGATGAAACATGGATCAATCACTCCACTCCGGAATCAAAACGATCGCCATCTGAGTGGAGAGCAACTGGTGAATCACGTCCAAAGCGACCGAAAGCACAACAATTGGCTGAAAAGGTTATGGCTTTGGTATTTTGACAAGAGAAATACCATCAATAGTGAATATTATATAGCGTTACTAGATCGTTTGAAGGCTGAAATTGCAAAGAAACGACCGCATATAGCAAAGAAAACAATTTTATTTCATCAAGACAACGCACCGTGTCACAAGTCAATCAAAACAATGGCAAAACTACATGAATTGAATTTCCAATTGCTCCCACTTCCACCGCATTAGCCCGATTTGGCTCCCAGCTGCTACTGGCTGTTCGCAGACCCCAAAAAAATGTTCACCGGAAAAAAATCCACTCAAATGAAGAGGTTATTGCTGAAACTAAGGTTTACTTTGAGACAAAAGATGAATCGTTCCACGAAAGTTGTATTGAAATGTTAAGGCGGCGCTGGAATTATTGTTTGGATGTTGATGGAGATCACTCTGATGAGTAAATCCAATTCTGAATAGAAAGGAATGTAAATATATTTGGTAATAGAAATTCAGAAGGTTTCAGAAAGAATAAATATTTGGTCAGTTCATATATCCTATTACAACATTTCGTTTTTACAACAAAGCACCCACAAACTGAACTCTATGACCTCATGAAATGAGTCAAGATTTTTCTCTATATTC
>WOGR01002343.1:7625-17713 GCA_015342045.1 Leptinotarsa lineolata | reverse complement strand
CCTAGCAACTTCATTTTTTTAAATAGAACACGTATATTGACACATTTTTGGAATCGCTTCTTAATTATAATACATTTTTGTTAATAATGTCCTATACCTATCTCTATCGGTTATCGAGATAAAAAATAATTTCTGCTAAATATGGTCCAAAACATAGCCCTAATTGAACTTAAGTACATCAGTACTCTCAATTCATAAAAACTTAATATTTTGATGATACTTTCGACATAATCAAAATATTTAATTAACACCAAGAAATCAACTCCATATCATACAGGGCGTGCTTCATTTCATTTCAGCAATGAAGTGTTGGAGGCGATGGAAAGGGGTGATCTGTCGTGAGGAATTTTCTACGATCTGTAGAAAATCACGATATTGTAAAGAGACACAAATCCAGGCTGGTAGGCCGTAGTCAAATGGAACCTGACGTTTCATTAGCTACTGCGATAGACATCATCAGTCAATCGTTGCTAAGACTTCGAGATGTAACTAAGATTGACTTCTATCCATCAATTTATTCTGTTTTTGAGGTTGAATGAAGAGGAATGCCAGTGATGTCTTAAAGAACTTCCCATCTTCAAACTTGCCTGACTTATTAGAAACGTTGGCATAGACTTGGCTTCTACACAAAATCAAATTTAACTGACACTTGAGACTTGATTTGATCTGTCATGAAAAACACCTTTAAATGTGGCATCCTCAACTTTGTGGACTGGGGCATTCTGTCTAATTTGCACCCCCCCACCTATGGCGGCCCTGCTGGCATAGAGTAGAACAATTCAGAGAGAAAATTTACAAGACAAACGAAATTATAGAAATAGAAATATGTGCACCAATTCCAAGGCCATCCATAAGTTTCTAAAATCGGTAATAGGCGTTTTGTGATTTTATCCACTTATCACTATGGCTATGTTGCCATTTTTATCATTTCAAATGAATTTGGCAACAAATTTTGCAACATAATCAAAGGTATCAGCTGTATGTTTTACTAATCTGTGCATTTGTCATATTGCTCACATATTAATGTAGCTCTGCTCCCAAGCATAAGGGAGCATATCTGTTTTTCTTTTTTTTGCATTATTGAATTCAGTTGATTCAAAATGTTTATTGTTTTATAAATTATTTATATATTCGCCTAGCTTCATGTTATGCAGTTAGAATGGTGAGAGAGAAACTAGGACTATATTGAAACTGTTTGAATCACATCTGAGATATGACATACCATTCTAAGGAGCGTGCACTAATGCCATGTTACAGAGCACATTAATATTTCAAAAACGAGCGATTATATACTTGTCCAATTCGAAAAATTCATTCATATCCCCCAAAATCCATACCATAATTGCCATATTTATCAACGAAACGGTTTACATCATCAAAAAACATACTGACAAATTCAACACTACCCCTTCCCGACACCTCACTCACAGTTTTAACAATAAAAAATTATCTAAACCTAATTTAATTTACAATGGTGGAAAACTCATAATAACCTACCGAAATACATTGAAGATATGAAGCATAATGAACAGTTCAAAAAAACTGTGAATGAACTGTTATATATCCGACTGTACTACAGTTTTACTCTGATTATTTTACAGCGATAAAACACTTCCTCCCAACAGTGATAAAACTGACAGCGATGAAACTGACAGCCATGAAATTGATATCTAGGTGTAATTGTCAATTCATTATAATATATGGATCCTTCTGAATATTTCTGATGTTAGACCCCCGAAAAGTAAAAGAAGTAGTGATAACTCAAAGAAACTAATAGGTAGTCAATTTGAATTTCCCAGGAAAAACCCAGAAAAGTGAATGTTAAAAACGCATCAAAAAATATTCTTTCTTCGATAAGTGAACTGGAAAGAAACCTCATAAAATCTCAACTCAACAAACCGATAGGCAAATTATGATAGCTATTCGTCTAGACCATCTGAAGGACAAAAATATCATTACACAACTGGAAGAAGTTGAAAAAGAATCATTCTTGAATTTCCAGAAATCAAAGATCATAATCTTTGAGTTCATGTTTTTAAATTGGTATTTCAATTATTTACCGTGACGACCATGACCGTACTAATGATATATTATAATATCCACTTTGTCTTTGAGATGTAAATTTTATTCATGACAATAAAGTAGGTATATATGATGATAACAAATATCACACATTTTCAACTGAAATAACCAGTTTACATAACACTAAAGATCTATCCAAAGGCATCTTATAACAGTAGTTCTATAGGTACTTAATAATTTTTATTGGGGTAACAGCATGTAACTATACTGAATATTTAAATATACCTATAGCTTGATTTGTATATAAAAATTTAAATCGATCTTTGGTGTTGATTATACACTACTAATGTACCTACAAATTTTTCAATATATAATCGCTTTGCTCAACACTGTTGAGAGGGCGTTTTTAGCAGTGAGGTATATCTTTAGCGACTCACGTTCCCAGTTGACAACAGAGCACTTTGAAAAGCTGATTTCAAAAATAAACTCTTCAAGTTGCATGTAGTCAGTTTTTATTTTTATATATTTTTTGCAAGCTAGAATTGCTAATGCATTTCAGAAATAAAAACGGCTATTACTAATACCTGATAACAATATTTTCCAGTCACTACTGCAGACTCAAAATATATCACGCGGAGATATTTCAGTAAATTTATATTTCTGATTCAGAAAGTATAATTCAAAATTAGTATTATTGTTGATATAAATTTTATTCAAAAATAATGGTCAGGGTAGAATCTTTATCATTTATGATAAAAAAAATGCTTGATAAAAATTAAATGAAATGATAAAAATGATGATTAATGAAAATTTTGTTCAGATTCGATTTTGCTTTTGATGATACTAGTTATTTTAAAATATTCACCTTATGATATTTGTGCAATCGTATTCCCCTCCAATACCAACTTCAATTATTGCAACGTCAACTTCATGTTCTAAAAATACATGGAATGCAAGAACAGCCAAAAATCGAAAATATAAGGGCATATCTGAAGAATCCACCTACAATTTGAGAAATTATAAAAATCAATAGTTTCACAAACCTAAAAAAAATCCGGAAGTAATACTAACCGGTACATTTAAAAAAAAAGTATTTTTTAAACTAAACTCATTTCAAATAAATTATTTTATTTTGTAAGCATGTGTGTTATATTTTAGAAAACTTACATGGAAAAATATATAATTATTTTGAATTTTCTCACAGTAAATGTAAACCCAATAAATGTTTCTTCCATGAATGATTATAGCGATTCGAGGGCACATTTAGATTAGTTTAGATTCAAACAGAAGTGATACTTCTCGGTTTCGTATGATGGCCTCATAATGTGTTTCCTCTAATTGTAGATAACATTGAATGAATTTTCAGCAACTATTTCAGATCAATTCTCTTGCTCTTAGAAAGTGAAATTTTTCTTTATTCGAGTTGCTATGTAAATTGGAAGAATTTTAAATCGCTTCTATTGAAGTTATTTTTTCTACATATTAGAACAGTGAAAATGATTTCCACCACGAAAAAATGATGGTATGAATTCAGTTACTGTAAGAGGTTCAAAATGTATGCGTATGTATTTGAGGGGACCACTTCTACAAGGTGGTGGTACAAAACTCAAGGGAAACAGAAAATATCATAATGACATTTTGTTTTGGAATTTTTACAAACTATTACAACTATTATTTCAACAAAAATTCTATCAAAATATCTGTGACGAAAGTATATTGTTTGATTCATAATTTGTATTACTTTTTATCAAGTTATTTGGAAGATAATACTAGACTAACAATTGTGTGAGATTAAAGATTTGGTTCCCTACCTACAAAGTTCTTCATTAAAATGGTCTCCTCACAAAAAAAGGAATAACTCTGGTACCTCCACTGATTGTGTGTGTGTAATTGTGAACCAGTTTGGTTTCTACTACCTATCATTACGTAAGCTTTCACTATTCAGTAAAGTGTTTTATGTCTTTTCAACTTCTTAGCTCTGCTTTCTAGAATAAATACACATAATTTTATAAACTCATCTTTGTCAAAGTGTTCCCTTCAACCACACATAAATTTACCGATTGGTTTACCAATTCCGAGTATAATTTTCCATCAATTTACTAGTTTTTAATCTCAAGGAAAGCTGTTCATGGATAAATTTTTTATACATAATTATCTGACTGGCTCACTGAAGATTTACTTAAGATTGAGTATTTGAATGGAAGTATTGTGTATATGTATATACTTTAACATGTTGTATCAAGCATTCATGTAAATGTCATGTTGAAAACATGTTATATTTACCATTGTAAAACTTATACCCTACTTTCATACTTTATGTCTTTAGGCATAAAACATAATATGTTATTTTCCATCATTGTTTTCGTTAAAGGGGATGAACCTCCATAAAATGTATATTCTTTTGGTCCAATAAAAGTACCTCTCTTGCAACTAGTATCGCTTTTTTTCTTTCTAATTCCTATTTGCTTATAACAAATTTTCTTTTCTTTTTTTTTAAAGATTTTCCAAGTTTCATTTTTCAAGTGTGCTTTTATTTGTTTTTATTGCATCCTTCCATTCCTTTGGCTTTTCTCCTTGCATTTCTTCATCAACAGTTGAGAGAAATTCTTATTCATCACCTATGTAACAGTAATTGGTCCATGAAGGGGATCTTTTAGATCTTGAATGATGATTTAAAAATTGTTCAATGTTTGACATTCAGCGTTGAAGGTAAATTCACTTTTCTTCTATGGCTTATTACATCCATGACAGCGAAATTATTCCTGAATTATTTCCTTCCTTGATTTTTGTTTTTTTGTTGTAACTTCGATTTTGGTTTGAAGATCAACCCAATCTTGAATTTGAATAAAGTGCTCCTTCAGGGTCCAATTTCATGTTTGATTTGATATGCTTCTATTCATTTTCCTCAATAATTATTACTCTGAGGTTTTCAAGTTTCAGTAGATTATCGCCAGTTTCAATTGCTCCAAGTTCATTTGGTTTGTCAACGGTATCCATATAGATACAGAGATACTACTCGTAAAGTCTTTTCCTAGATTTGACAAGCAGTATTTAGATGATCTGAAGCAATTCCGTTTTTCTTCAATTTAGATAATACTAATCGTTTGAGAAGGGATGCTTAACCGGCTGGTCAGTAACTACTTACTATAAACCCTTTCGAGTGTATCCCAAACGTCTTTTGAAGAATTACAATTTTTCACTTGATGAGGTTGAGTAGGGGAGATGACTGATATGAGAATTAATTTTTTGCAGCAAGAATCCAGATGAAATGCGTTATTATTCCATAACCTTTTAGACTATCAACTTTGTTATATAGATATCAAATGTAGAAAAATAACTTTATTGACTCGAATTACAAATGAAAAAGTGAATATACACAACTAGTTTTTTTTTGTTTTCTACAAAAACTACAACTTTGATGCAGTCTGATGATGTTAATACAGGGTATTTTCAACATTTTTCCAATAGTGTCAATAAAAATATATGCAGCACTGACAATAATTTCTTTTGAAACTGACAAGCTCATTCCAATTTTATCAAATACTATGGCTCTGGGCATTGCTTGAGAAAGAAACGGGTGTATGTCTACACCGAAAAATATTATACTACACCGAAAAATATTACATATTGAAATTGTTTAAAAGTTGAAATTGTTTTGTTTTTTTCTAAGACAAACTTTTTAATTCAATTTTACCGTAAATAGGAAATCAAATTCGAAATAGTCTCCTAACATACATTGTTAAGGTAATATGCGTTTGTATCTTTATCATTGGACCAAAAAAATTCATAAGAGCTCATTACCCCTTTCTACCATTATGGTGCAAAAGACATCTTACCTTTTGGTTATCCAGTAAAGGATATATTTTCCAAAAGTACTTGGCAAACATAGATTTTGAAATTGGTTTTCCATCAATTCTAATTCTTTCACGAACATCCAAAAGGTGTGGAGATGAAAAAAACCCTGTTTTATAGCCATGATTGCGAAGAATACTTTCACAATAGGCACAAGTAGTTCCTTTGCCATTGGTTCCAGTAACGTGGATGACCGAGAGTTTATCTAGCTGCTCTAATGACACACCAGACCTACGAAAAAAGTGGGGAAGGCAAATGAAAATTTTCTAAGAACTCTCAGTAGTATATTTGAAAAAAATAGAATCCCAATAATGATTTGAAATTTTCAAATGTTTTTTTCTTTGATCCAATCTAGCTGCTCCAATGACACACCAGACCTAAGAAAAAATTCGAAAAGGCAAATGAAAGTTTCTTTAAAAACTGTCAGTACTTAGTATATTTGAAGAAAATAGTATCCCAAACACAATTTAAAATGTTCAATGGTTTTTTCTTTGATCCAATTTTTTTTAAACTAACAGTTCAGCATTACCTCTCAGGATAGATTCCATATTGAAAATATGAAAAAAAAAATTACCTCTTTCAAAACACTATATATGAGATTCAACACTTCCCCATTCAAATTTTCAGCGAATATAAGAAATGTAGAACAACTTCTTTGATTTCAGATTGTTGAAATTTTTACAATACCTGACTATAAATCCATAAAACCTGAGTACCTCGGATAACTTAATTCAGTGAAATGTGGTCTACAAAGCTCAGCTTACTATCGAATACTGCACCAAAGCACCGCAGTGCTCTGAAGTATAACTCCTTGACCTGTGTCTCATTACTTCACAATTCTTGATATTCAAATTCAATTTGTTGATGGCACTTCAAAGCTGCAGTGAGTTTTACTGTGACTGAAGTTCTGTACAGTTTGCATGTTATTTATTCTTGCATATAATTTAGTCTTCAGCAAAGCAGAAATGTTCACACTCTAAATTTTCATACTAATCGTAAGCGTTTGAAAATATAATAGAAAATAAATATTTGCATTTCACTGAAAATACACTTCTCCTAAAGGTGAATTCAGTGACAAATTGTAAGCCATAAGTTTTTTAAGTTCTAAGAATTCATATATGAGATGTGTACATAGATATATAAATATACAAATAAACTACTAATACTACTACTACTATAATACATTTATACTCATGCATGAATATACAAGTTACTGAAAATCAATGATCTAATTGCTTTCAACTCATAACTCAAAACTTAAGACTATTGTAAGAATCCACCTCAACTTTCTCATTAACTAAAATTGATTTTTTTCTAGCTGAACTTCAATATCTCAACTTTATATAGGAAAAGATTCTGAGTTAAATTCGGATTGATTGCAGGATTATTTCAGTTCTACAAATTAAACTTCATGAAATATTGAACTGATTGAATGACAACAGTAAGAAGTTTCTTTGGATGTTTAGACATTTTATATTGTTGTTACAAACACTGTATCAAGAAAGTGGATTGATATTTTTATGTCCTGAGACTGCTTAAAAAAATTTCAGGAATTTTGAACCTGAAAAAACTTGATTTCTCTAACTTTCTCCGACCCAATATTTGAAAATTTAGTACAGTGGAAATGATGCATTATGTGCCTTGTATATTTGACAATAATTAAAATACAATTGTTTATTTTTTTACATTACTTACCTTTTCAAGAATTTTGCAACTTCTTGGACTTTGGAAGCAATATTCGGTTTATTGGCCGCATTTTTGATATACTGAGCGTTTGTCTGCAAGCCATTTAGGGCTTTGATAGCACTCTACAAAAATATGGCAATTACTGAGCATTAAAAAACATTCAAGTGTGTACCTGATAATTTTCAGTATGTTCGACTTGCATACTTTCTATTGACTTTGTTGTGTATGACAAAGCTCTTCTAATTACTGCAAAACGTGGTAACCTCATATCTATTATAACCTCGGATTTCAAAATTCTTAGAATTATTATCTTATCCTATAATTAGGAAGCTGGATAGACTATCAAGACTTATACTTATAATTGTTTATCTCTACATTTCCAAGGTCTTTCCAACTATTCATTTTCTTTAAATTGTTGAAAAAAACATTAAAAACTTTTTATTGAGCAATTATTATCCGTGCGTTCATGGCTTATTGTAACAGAATAGTAAACAATTACTATTCTGTGTTGTTTTCCGATTGACTTTCTGCGCACATAACATACCTTTCTGCGATTCCGCGGATCTTTGCGAGTGCCATCTGCAATTTGCCAATATAACAACAATACATTTTTTGTGCGTTCCTCTATCCGTGCGTTCCACTAAGCGCTCACAACGATCAAAGTGCTCCTTCAGCCGTTCCACATAACAATCGCGGTCGTTGTGGTCGCGGCGCAAACGTCACTCATGACGTCATTACTTTCGCTCACGGGAAGCTCACAACGACCCACCTCAGGAGGTGGGTCGAAGTGGACGTTGAGAATATTTCGGCGCAAGTTTTGAAATATGACACAAATGTTATTTGTCATTTGTAATTCATTTCTAATTTCTTAACTCATTCCATTATTTAATCTCATAAGTAATCAATGAAATAATTACTTACATATAATGAAGTAAATACAAAAGTAGAATATATTTAGAGAAAAATCTAATCATGTCAATTAGACATGATATTTTCAAAATGTACAGTGTAATACGTGATGGAAAATCATGTACCTGAAATGACTTTTGAATTCTTTATCTGAATAACGATGAAATATATTATCATAATCAATAATACGTTAGTCTAAGTTTTTGGTTTTCAGCATTATTATTTTGTAAAGTTGCAATCCACTCTCTATCTGAACTAGATGAATTAGTTTCTGGAGCAATATTGCGACGTTTCAACAAGTATCCGATTGCCGTGAAAGACATTTCGATTACATTCAAAAATCAATTTGTTCAATAACTTCACTGAAATTATATATTGAAAATTAAATTATACTTCTTTTTCAATATGAATGAAGTTAGCTTGCAATTATTGAAACTTATTTAGATTAACATTCTCAAAACAATTACTTAATTTTTTCAACCTCGCCATTTGTAATGTTTACATTAACACCCAAAACGTTCCAAAATCCATTCCACTTGAGTTTACGACAGTAACGCTCGCAAGCAAGTGGAACGGGAATATCTGCATCGTGTGCGTGATCGTTGTGAGCGCTTAGTGGAATGCATCTATAGTGTACGACAGATTGCCTTTTATGTTTCGGGATTTGGCAACACTAGTGTTGCAATCTGGCTACTGACAGTTCTATCGTAAAGTTGGACATTTTTGAGGTTATACGTACTCAGAATATTTTAAAATACGAGCGCTATTTGTGTTTTTACAGTAACTTAAAAGATTCATCTCGGCTCAAAAATGAAATTAAATCGTGAACATTTTCGTGCGATTATTTTTTACAACTTTCGATGTGGATTAACTCAGCAATAGAACATGGATGAACTTAATTCAATTTTTGGCAATGAAGCTTCATCAAGGACCAGTGTTTATCGATGGTATGATGAATTCAATCGTGGTCGTAGTTTACTCTAAGACGAATTTCGTGAAGGTCGTCCAAAATCAGTTGTTGTTCCGAAAACCAATGATGCTGTGCGCGAACTGATATTGCAAGATCGTCATGTGTCCTATCGTGAGATTGAGACGACCTTAGGCATAAGTGGGACCAGCATTCATTTAATATTGCATAAACGTTTGACTGTCAAAAAATGTTCGCGTTGGATCCCACACAATTTGTCAATCGCTCAAAAAATGGCTCGTGTCGATTGGTCGAAGGAAATGTTCGAAAAATACGATCGCGGATCGTCGAAACACGTCCATGACATCGTGATAGATGATGAATCGTGCCAGCCAAATCCAACAAAAGTTGTTCGCGCACGAAGCACTTCCAAGCAAATGGTCGCCTGTTTTTTAGGAAAAACTGGACATGTCGCAACCGTAACACTAGAAAAACGCAGAACAGTCAATTCTGAGTGGTACACATCCATTTGTTTGCCAGTTGTCTTCCAAGAAATCAGGAAAACCAACCACGACAATGCAAGCTCTCACACATCGGCTCAAACAACTGCATTTTTGAGTACCCAAAACATCGATTTGATGAGTCATCTGCCATATATTCCTGACTTGGCACCGAATCACTTCTTTTTGTTCCCGTACGTAAAAAACAAACT
>WOGR01002342.1:0-17715 GCA_015342045.1 Leptinotarsa lineolata | reverse complement strand
GGTGGATGGTTGTGGATCAGTCAGTTCCATTTCATATCTAAAATAACAACATTCTAAGAAAACATTTGAAATTGATTATTGGCAATACTTACGTAGGATTCTCAGAAGCTTCTTCCATGTCCAACACTTTCCTTTTTCTTGTTCTCTTTTCTGGAGAAGAAAACTTAAATTGTTTTCCAGTATTGTGTGAAAACAATGTGGGTCCATTATTTTTGTTTCCATCAACAAAGTGGCAACTGCACAAAAATGCACCACGGCCTGGTTGTATAGTTCGTCTATGGCAAATTTTAGATTGTTAGCCAACTTAAAGAAATAATATATAATCATCTTAAGCCTAACTACTAACCTAGTCAACTTAACCCAGCGGTTTCTAGTTTTTTAATCCTTGGGAAAGCTAAAAAATTTACATGTTTCTCGAACATTATAATGCTTGCAGTCGGATGCCCAACACTGTACCATTGTCTGTAAAAAAATGTTTAATATCAATTATTATTGATTTCCTTGCACAATACATTCAAAATATAAACAAATTCAAATCAAAAAAGTTTAGATTTGAAATGCTCTTGGTTTAGATCTATCATTAAGATAAAATTTGAGGTTATCAAGAACGATTATTAATCAATTATTCGAAATGGTATGGTTCAGTTTAGTCAAAACTTGTACAAAATGATTGTGTACTCTATATTACAAATTAATACATACCTTAAAATGCTTATTTCTCTGAATTTCCTCTTAAAAAACACTAAAATCTCTATAAGACTAACAAACTCAGATGACAGAATGCTTTGTTTAGATAAAGGACCATAACCTTCCCTAACATGTGACGTCAACACTAACGTGCCGTATTAAAAGGTTTCGTGAAATCAGGTATCGTGTAAAATGGGTTCGTTTATCGAGAGAATTTGCATGTCTCAAAACAGGAAATAAATGCATTGTTATGTTCAGTGGGTGGGCTAAATAACTCCATGAGCCATCTAAGTAGCGTTATGTGTTGATTGTAACTTTGGCTATATGGCAATTCTCATACTGGAACATACCCTTTCTGTTCATACGAATAGCGCTATGCTAATACTTTTTTTGTTCTGTGCATTTTGACAGAAGTGAATGACTTATTCAAAGTATAGTGGACGATAAAACGTCAATCTACGTAACTTTTCTCCCTCAACAAATACAAGCAGCTTTGGAACTAAAAGTGTTTCATTAACTCTGCGAAGTCTGCATTATGGCTATTCACATTCCTATCAGCCATATATATCTGTTGAAAAGTAATTTTCTCCAGTGGCGAGCTTTTCACTGTTTTTTTTCTGGGTGCATAGTTCCATTGTTGATTTTTTTTTGCAGACACAGTTGACTTGGGAGGAAAATAAAAATAGGTGGATCAAATTGCTGAGCAGGGCGGTTGGAGGAAAGAGCTCCAGGGAATTTTCATAGAAAAACAAGGAGTTTCCCAAAAAATCAAAAAACAATATTTAATTCAAAAACACTAAAAAAAAATCAGAAAGTAATATTTTTGTGTCATTTATTTAGAATAACAATTTAATGTAAATGAAGCATATCATCTCCTCTTCATCTTTCTTTTAATGATGTGTTTTTTAGTATGATGTAACTGGAAACTCAGATGATTATAAAAACAAGCAAGGTTACTGGTACTAACAAAAAACATACTGGTTATTGAATTTCACTCCTTTGATAGTTCATAAAATATACATATTCAGTTCAATATACAGGGTGTTCCATCTCAGATGAGCCACCCCGTATATTTCTAATCTCATAGTGAGTGGAAAAATTTACAGAAACACGTCGAATGATTTTGTTTGGGGGATATCTTTTGACGTATATTTTAGGCTTGAACGAGCAATCCCCTGATAGGGGGCTCTTTAACCCCTCTTCAACTTGAATAGGGGAGAGGGGTTGAGTGATACTTTATTTGAAAGGTCTTGGTAGCCTCTTTACAACGGTGTATGAAAAACGTAAATTTGATGAACCGTTTTCGCCCAAAATCTATTTTGCAGCTCGAATGAGCCACCTTGAATAATTTGGTTATTTTTACAATGTACAAGCTCATTTTTTTATTAAGCCTTTTTCTACTCACTATGGGATGAGAAATATACGGGGTGGCTCGTCTAAGATGGAAAACTCTGTATACGATAATTCATCTGAAATATAAAAGTATTATCAGTGTTCTTTTATATACATCATAAATATATCAGAGTAGTGCCACTTCATACAAATATGCTCCAAGTAGTTTTGCTTGAAACAAATAGTCATCAAGTAATCAAATATTAGTGATGTTTTTTTGGTGTCTAATGTAAAAACGTCAAGAAACATTGGCGGAATTGATAATTTTGACAAGCATATCGACAAATATCCTTTGGTTTCACGTATCTGACCCTAAAAATAACTCTTTGTTTATGTTCGATACCGTCACTACTCGCTCTCAAGATTCGAGAATATCGTTCAACGTGCAGGCATAAAAATATCGTTTTCATTTATTTAGGTCAAACAAATCGAATCGAAGAAATCGATACGTCACAATTAAAATATGACTTTTTCATTGAAACAGGACGAACTCAATCTTCATCACACCTATCTTGATCATTCAAAGAGATTTGTGGAAGGATTGTGGTTAGGTAAAAGGTTCTGATACCTTAGAAATTTGTTCGGTTGAAGGATTACCAAGGTCTTGACATTTTACGTGCGATTCTCAGAGTAATAGATAAATTTGGGTAGTATTCTGGATTGTCTTCCATATTGGATGTGGAACAGTTCCATGTAATATCACAAATCATAAATATTTTCATTTAATTTTAGTGGAACCTAATTTTAGTAGGTGAGGAAAATACAGAATAGTCTTCGGCAAATTTTTCGTAATGATACATTATTTTTGATACTAGTTTGCGGTTACATGAAAACACTGTCCCATGGTGTCATCTTCAAGATCATATTGTCGAAATTCTGGATAATACTGATTTTAGCTTCATATTGCTGAATTTTCATTTTTGTAACTCTCATATCCTCTAAATCTTTTTTCAACAGACTTTCAATATTTTTCATGATGAAGCTGTAAGCGTTCAGGTTAGATCTACTAATTAATCGGAAGAACGTTCCTTTAACTGCAATAGAATCTTCCTTAGAGATTATCCGAACACAAAGGTTTATCTTTATTCAATATTAGCATATCCCAACATTGAGCCTTCTCTTCAATATCAATAACTTTGATTTAGTTATAGTTCACTTTCAATCAATTACATTTCTCGAAACCTTTCACATATACTGTGTCATATAAATGAGATTTTAAAATATCCACGATTCCATTACATGTTATATTTTTCTCCCAATATCGTAGGACGTGGGTATTTTCTTCCTTAAACAGAACGTGTTTCCTGTTTTTTCTCGATGATTTTCTAAATTATACTGATTGCTTCAATGAATAATGATTTGTCTGCACGCAATTCGTTATCGAATTTTCTTCTGGATAAAAACACCATTCCTCAGTTCCACTCAGTGAATAAAATCTTTGAATGTCAACAAAATTATTTCTTTTCAGAATAAATGTGAATGTGTAATACATTTTCTAATTACGAGCAACTTCTGGTATAAATGATAAAATTCCTCCAGAGTTTCATGGAGAATGACAATTAAAATTTCCTATTTTTTTATTACACTGGTATTTGTAACTAACGTTAGTTTACCTGAAACAGATTTAGTTTCAAATAGTATTATCCAGGTACTTTCACTCGATGCTACCCTCTTAATTTCTTGATAATCATTTTAGCAGCTCTCGAAGCATTCAATGTTCCTTTTTGATTTCGCTTTCACTTATCAGATCGATATAACCGAGATTGATTTTGTCTAATATTCCACATTAAAATTGTATTACTCCTTTTACCCATTAGTATTTATATTATTTCTCGTTTCCTTTGATTTTCATTTCTGTTGTAACTAACTAAACAGCAGCCTTTTTGCCAAACTTAGTATCTTTAGCTTTCATTTCATTCCAAGATTCATTTCCGAGCACGTAGGTAATCAGCTTTGTGCCTTCCTTCAAAATAACAACTTTTTCATGCTTATATTTTGTAGTTCTGCCATGATCAAGTCGGCACAAATTAGTAATATTTGAGCGAAATGATACATATCCTCAAATGCGATAGTGTTGACACTAGAAGATATGTCGATGCCTCAATACTGCATATTTCAAGTTGATAAGTAATATTCCTGAATAATTTACCCTTTTGCATTCTTTTTCTTTCTTGATTAATGAACAGACACCACCTTATCAGAATCACAGATAAAGCCATTCGTTTGTTACATGTCGTTTTGTGTTGTTGTTGCCTCGAAAATTTGGATGTTGCAATGTTTTCAATTTTTTAAACATGTATCTGATACGTCTGAAGGTTTTCAAAATAATAATACTATTAACAAGAATTAACTACTTCTCGGTGAGTAATTTAATCAAAAACTCGTTTTTTTTTTGTAAAATTGAAGTTTTGTGGGAGGTATGTTTATGAAAATTCATTGTTACAAAGCCCTGATGAAAAAATTCAATCAAATTCGAAACGTTGGCAAGAAAACAACTGTTTTATTTTTGAGAAAAAAATGATCATGTTACTCAACCAACCTTTCTACAGAAAAATTATTGGATCACTAAACTAGTTAACTGTCAATTATAACTGAACTGAACAAATGAATGCTTAATGTATTATAGTAGGGTGTCCCTTATTTCTCGAAGTTTCAATTTTCCCACGCATATGTTTCAGTTTTATTAATTTGATCCTGAAACACTCGAAAATGAATTTTTGTCTCATTTGCAGTACGATAACCTGTGCCGACTTGCATCGAATCATGTTCGTACAAGTTGTGTTGAAGCGGCGCGTACTTGCGGTATTTGTCATTTGTTCTCAGTTATTCTCATGATTAACTCGTATTGTTCATCATCGTACTTAAAAAGTGCGCAACTGAACTCGCACCAGTATTTTGCAGACTTTTCAACCTGCCTCAAAAGAAAGACTTTTTTCTTGTCGTTGGAATATTGCTCGCGTTCATTCTATTTCCGATAAGGGCAAGAAACCTCTTCCAAATAACTGTTGAGCAGTCGCTTTACTATTAGTGATATTGAAAATCATGGAAAAAGCCGCAAACCACTATATACTCAAATATTCGGAAGGCTTAAACATCTTGAGTGATCAACAATATGGCTTTCGGAAACAAAGATCAACAGGCGACCTTTTATCGTATGTCACTCATATTTGGAATAACGCATCGAGAAACATGGAGAGTCAAGAGCTGTTGCGCTTGATATCTCTGAGGCCTTTGATCGTGTGTGGCATAAGAGTTTGCTGGCCAAAGTACGATGCTATGGCTTGTCGTATTATTTTTGTGTATGGCTCTTCAGCTTCCTGAAAAAACGTTCCATGCAAGTGGCCGTCGATAAATATCTCTCGAATACTTTTATCATCAACGCTGGTGTTCCCCAGGGATCAATATTGTCTCCAACCCTCTTTTCATAGTATATCTGCGACTTACTGAAAAAAAACCAAGAATACAATATATCGATTTGCTGACAACAGCACACTTGTCTCGTCATTTCATTTGGATTCCAGGACATCGGTTGCGGATGCACATCTTCATCGGCAGCAGGAAGTTGCATATCCTAATGAAGATCTAGAGGTAAGTTCGAATTGGGTTGAAAGTAACCAGGTTCAATTCAATGCCTCGAAAACCTAGGTATCAGTTTTCTCCAAAAAGATGGATGTCTCCGAACCGGATATAATGATGTCAGGACAGACAATTCCGCTTTCTGCTTCGATGAGTTTGTTGAGGGTTGAAATGGACACCAACTGTACACACCTCAGCAACTTTTGATGCTTCATGAAGCTCAGAATAGACTTCTTTGGATTATTGTTCACATGTATGGAGCTTCGCCCCTAAGCATACACTGAAGCTGCTAGATTACATCTAGAAAAGAGTCATTCGCCTTATTAGAGACTCAAACATCACTTGCAACCTTGATAGTCGGAAACATCGAAGGTAGGTTGCTGACTTGGCACATTTGATTCCACCAAGAGCGGTACATATCAGAAATACGCGACGGACTGTGGCTGCTCATTTTTTCGAAGTTCAACTCAGTACACCTCGAACTCCACTGTTTATTAACTCTTTCATTTGGAGAACTGCGTTCATGTGGAATGAAATTACTGAGAACATTTTTCCAAATGAATTCAATCTTCAACGATCCAATGTGAATCGCTACTTTCGCACAGACACCGCCCTTAGAGTCTCTCAAGGATTTTTTTGTTTGTTTGTGTTTTGTCCACTTTCGAAGAGGCTTGAAGAATATAAAATTATTGATAAAGTCATCTTCAAAGCAGCCCTGAGCAAGTTCAGTCATCATCTTTAGTACTTGTCAGAAGAAATAGCCATTTTATCACTCTCTGATGACGAAGTTGATAGACAAATCAAGGGTAACATAGTAGCCAACTCACAAAAAAAGAGTTTGTACGGTTCTGGGAAGAGAAACATTTTATGAAAAGATGAACTGTCTGATTATTTGTATAATAAGTACTTAAGTAGGAACTCATATCCTACTACCATTATTGACACTATTTTCATTGAACTGATGATTTGATAGCCTTATTTATTATTTCAGGCAAATCATTAAGATATTTTGTGTCTGTCAAAAGCACAAATTAATTTTCTCGATTGGAAATTGATGATATCTTCCTACAGAGACCCGTTTCCACATGGGACGAAGAAGTTGCTTTGGGGGCAGTGAATGTTACTGCTGAAAGAGCTGTGAAACTTATGCAAGATTTCCATGGTTTGATAACTGCCAAAAAAAACAAAAACAATTTTTGGTACGCTGGGCGCAGAAATATAGAAATATCTATCCATATTGACCGCCAAAAGAAAATATCCTGCATAATCTGTATATTTATTTTGTTTTGATAAATAATTTCCTCCTATTGTTGACTATCATTCACAATAATAGCTATTGAATGAGAATATTTCAATGGATTCAACTACGAAACAGGTGTAAAACAGATTTTTTTTGAAATATTCAAAGCCCCGTCGGTACGGGTTAATCTTGACGTAGGAAGATAAAATTTTGTATTTGACTAGGTCTAGATAGAGTAAAAAAATAGGGTATGCATTTCAATATTCGAAAAAAAAAATGTTTTCATCCATTCAAGGAACACCCTATTATACAGGTCAGAAAAACTAATATGAAACGTATCAATTCATCAATGCATTGAACATTAAAAAAACAAAGTTTATCGAATCATTGCCATGAATCCTGCAGACGTGAATCCATTTACGACATTGGGACTTTGAGTCATTTTGAGTGATGAACCAACGACGAGCTCAAGGCTAAGTAGTGTAGAGTGAGAGGGCAAGTTTGGAATAGATGGTTCAAAATTGAATAGCAGAATCAGTGTAGCAGTCGACAATTAAGGAATTTTTTGACAAACCTACGATCCTTCAAAAGTAATCAGTTTGAAGGTAACTAGACGGAAATAGTCAATTGATTCTGAAAACACAAAAACGTCTTTCATTATTGATAATAACAATAATAATCGACTTTATTCAGTATTCAATACTACATGATGGGCTAAGTGTAGCTACACTTAACCTAATATGTATAATAGGAAAAAACTCAAAATAACTGGACAAAAAAAACATTGTGTGATGGAACAAATTATTAGAACTGAACTGGTTTTTCTGGGTTTATAACCTTCCACAATCAATAGAGAATCTGATGAAGTGTAGTAAAGGGCAAACTGAAAAGTTCACCCCGAAAAGTTACTGCGTAATATAAACTACTGGAAAGTCCAATCAGTCAGTAACTTGTCATATTTATAAATTTTGCCTACAAAGTAAAGAAAATTTAATATTAATACTTAGTTTTCTCAAGTGGTTGACTTGTGTCAAAAGAAATTGAGAAATAATACAATTTGAGGCGAGATTTTCATAGTGAATACAGATTTTGAAAACGGTAAAGGATTATTCTCCGAAAAGTTAACCACTTAAGAAAGCTAAGAAATGATATTCAATTTATTTTACTTTGTAGGCAAAATTTATGGATACAAGTTAGCGACTAATTGAACTTTCCAGTAGTTTATATTACGCAGTAACTTTACAGGGTGAACTTTTCAGTTTGCCCTTTACTACACTTCAGCAGATTCTCTATTGATTTATCTTTAATTTTTTTCAGATTGTGGTAAGTTATTAACTCAGAAAAACCAATATAAAATATTCAGTCCTCCACAAAAAAATGTCGTTTAAAGAATAAATTATTAGAAGCATACAACAAGAACATAGTTCAAAGTAGAAATTGAATTCTTCTGATCACATATTGAATTTTGCCTTTAGTTTCTTTTGGAATGTGGATTTCGAGAATTGTATGACATCTTCAGTAATCGTGTTGTGAAAAATACAGCTAGGAAGGATAATTATTTTCTGAAAATGACTGAGTGACGAGGGATGTGTAGGTTTTGGTTAGTTCGAAGGTTGAAAGAATGGAGCTCTAACTTCTTTGTCGAATTATTGAATAGAGAAACAAGTATTTCAGATTTCAGTACTCAATAAGTGATGTTATAGTAGTTATATTCCCTGAGAACGGACATTGATACCATCCAAGGTTGACACGAGCTTGGGAAATATGTTCAAAATCACGTATTCCCAAGATGAAGCGAACACAAGAATTTTACACCCGTTGTATTTTATATTGATCAGCCGAATCCAAGAAGGGACCATAGACAAGGTCTTAATAATTGATGATCGAAAGAATAAGCGATTGTGAAAGTAGCTTTTTTGAATCGAAGAACAAACTCTGTCTATATGGATAAAGAACTTTGGGAGTGGCATAAGATTTAATCATGAGCTGTTTCACATGCACGTTGAATTTTAAGTCTTGATCGAAAATGATGCCTATGTTTTTTGCAGAATCAACCAATTTGAGTATTTGTTCACCTATCTTGAGTTACATATATGATCTTTTCAACATATTGTCTTTGGTTTATGTTGCCAAAGAATATGACACGGCATTTGCCAGGATTCAGCTTCAAATTGAGTTTATTCGACAAAGTGTTTATAACTTCAAGGTCATCATTTCTTTCATTTTGGGATGCTAAGATATTAGATTCGATACTATGATATAACTGCGTGTCATCTACAAATGCTTGTACCTGACAAGAAAAAAATATCTGCAGTGTATAACAAAAATAGGAGAGGACAAAGAATTGAGTTTTGAGGTACTCCTGATATAACACTCTCAAGGGATGAACTTCTATTATCAACATGTACCTTTTGATATCGGTTGTTCAATAATAACTGAAAATAATCATGAGATAGGTTGAACATCCATAATATTCGATCTTGGAAATGAAGGAGTTTGTGGCTAATGGTATCGAACGCTTCGGAAAAATCTAATAATACTAGAGCGGTGAGGTTTTTTATCAATATTGGCTATAATACTATCACTAACATTAAGTAGAGCCGTACCCCTTTCGAAAGCCTGCCTGGTAGTTTGGAAGAATGTTTTCGGATATAATAAAGGCTGTTAGTCGAGTGTGAATAGCTCTTTCGAAAATTTTAGAAACGGCTGGTAAGATACTTATTGGGCGTTAATATGAGAGAGTGAGTGAATTTTTCGATTTGGGTAGCGGTTTAACAATGGCTTTTTTCCATACTCTGGGAAAATAAGCTTTTGCAGTAATCCATAATATGAATTGGTAAAAACCAATGGAAGGGCTGCATTACTTGAGCATACATGAAGTAATACAGTCTGTTCAACATGCATCAGATTTCAGGCTATTGAGAATGTCGTTCGCTTCAGAAATGGTGAGAAATTCAGAATTGAAATTAAATTCGATATTATTGAAGCGATTATTATTATAGTAATGAAGTATTTCACCGTCGGGCTCCTAATCAACGAAGACAGAGTAGAAGTAATCGTTGATTCCAGCTGGATTCTGGAGGTGACTAGGGATAACGACAGGTGCTTTATTCAAAACGTGACGTCTGAGTTCTTTCCAAAGATGTTTGAAATTATTTAAGCTGAGGACTCGATCATAAAATGCCTTTTTCCCGCGGCGAATTGCGGCTAACGTAAAATTCTTGAGCTCATTATAACGCTCCCAATCAGGTAAGAAGGTGGCTTTTTTGTATTTAGCCAACGCATCATCTCGTTCTTTCATCATAACTCTTAGAGGATATGTGAGTCATGATGCTTTGGGTTTGCTTACTCGTACTGTTCTGATTGGGGCATGTTTATCACATGAAGCGAGCAGAACATTATTGAAAAAATCGATTTCATCAAGATCATTGATATGGAAAATATCGTTGGGTGGTGAATTATTCAAGTCCTCAAGTAAGCTGTTGGGGTAAAAATCGCTAAAATCCCTAGAGGCACTAAGTTTGGGGTCACGCTGAAGTTTTTGAATTTCCAAATACAAAATACAAGGTTGTGGTCTGATATATTAATAGCATCAAGTACTCAAAAGGTGCTTATGAGACTGGGATTAGATAGGAAAATGGGGTCTAACAATGTAAATGATGTATTACATATCCTAGTGGGGTCATTGATCATTTGCTCAAAGTTATAGACATAAAAATATTTGCTGAGAATATTTTCGGGTTGGAGTATATCAATGGTCATATCGCTTAGACAGATAATTTCGTCCACAGTGTGTATAATTTGAGGACGGGACTCATCAACATCACTTTTGAATTGATTAACTATATATTACCTATGGCTATTTTACGATTGTTCACTTTGACCTGAAACCAGATTTGTTCAATATTCTCATCAAAAGTGAATGGAAAATCATATCTGGAACATGGAATATTATTTTTGAGATAAAAAGCAACACCTCCACCGCGAGATCTTGTTCTGTCAGACCTGAAACGAGTATAGTATGCCGTAGATACAGTGTCATCCCTTAGGTCGTTAGTAAGCCATGTTTCAGTTATCACCACAATGTCATAAGACTCTACTGCATTTTTGAATTCCTGAAAAGATGATAGCAAAGATCTTACATTCAAATGGCATAAGTTAACAAAACTTATCCATACACAAAAAAGTATAACATGAGTATAAAAACAGACCTAATTCAGTATTTGTTTCAAATAAACGTAAAAACGAGTAAGATTGTCTCAGTAGCAAAAAAGAGAGAAGAATGAGATAAATTATTCTCGTTGTTTCAAGTGTATACTGGTAGATAGTAGTTAGGTACAATTGATATTAATAGAAGTAATTACAATTTGATGATTGCTGATTGGATTCGGAATATAACGTAGATTGACTGACAGCTGATTCTGACCTCAGGATAGTTTTCCAAAATCCCCTTCATGATTCAAATGATGTTTATCGCCCCCAATTTTGACGAAAATGTTTCCTCCTTGTGACCAAACATTTTTTTTTCCAAATTTTCCTTTGGCTTCAATCAACAGATTATATCTTGGTTTAGTTAAATCTCCTACAAGAATCATTTTGAAACCTTTGAGCTGCTTTTTATTCATAAATGCTCCATTGCGTAGGGAATCGGTTGCAAAATTTATCATAACATATCTGGGTTTGCTGGAACCAGATAAAAATGCTCCAAGGCAATGGCAACTCATATGAGAAGATATTTCAACACGTGTAATTATATTTATTGCTTCAAAAAGTTTGGACACATGATCATTGAGGTTTTCCTCCTTTTTTCATTGAGCCAAAATAATTTCAAATGGCACATTTTGGATCCTTGCTCTGAAAAATTGACTTTGAATTCCAGGGCACAGTTGAGTTTTTTTTTCATGGAATTCACTTCATTTGTTAATAATGTGATTTGATTATTGAGACCTTCAATTTCATCGGCGAGTTTACTGTACACCATTTCGGCCAGCCTTGTCGACAAAATTTTCTATGAAATTATGATAGATAAAAGCATCTTGAAATACTTTTTTTGATACGGATTTAATACCCTCTTCTTGTTTACTTGAAAAACTCATTTCCAAATCAGGTAAACATTACACCAAGACTTTCTAAACTGACAGAGCACCCAACAATACATCTAGCTTGCTTAGAGTCACATCACACAATTTGTTATGTGCCCCGAATACATTAGACATTACTGAAGGCTTTTTTGTTAACCATTTCATGTAGCTAATGGGGGAGACTGAACATTTACACTCATCTTATTCGGAAAACAATTGCAAGGCGTTTACCGCCAAAAGTTTCATCAGTTTCAGTAGATAAAACATCATTATCAAATGCTATTGATCGTTTACAAAAAGCAGATTATTATTTTTGGTCAAGAGTACACAACAAAAACGGACAGAATATGTAATTCCACAAGCAAAATAATTTTCGTTCATCACAAAATCCCATTCGGTCGCAGAGTTCGGATGAAAACCCCATTTATAAGCGCATTTATCGAGAGTTTACGCATAAAAATGATACACCTGCGGAAATCCTGACACTAGAAGTGTCAATAATACGAGAAATGTCAAAAATTTACACGAATCGAGAAACAGAAATTATTTCCACGAAACACAGAACCTGGTGTGGACACAATAACCGAATTGTCCGAGCAGTGCCTAAAAACGTTAAACAAGACATGTTGGAGGAATGTGAATAAGAACATGTACGCGACGCAGTCTACTGCTGGCAGTCGAACGATACAGTCGACTGGCTCGTGTGAAATTTTACAAAAAGTGTTGAAACAGTTTTTACACTCGGTCTAAACGAAATCTCCTAGTGATAAATCCAACATCAGTCAGGTTTAAGTCAACCTAATCGAATCGTTGCCAAGCGTATATTTTAGCAGGACCGTAGTCTGAACTAAGCAAATGTCCTTTCATCCGAACGAACATCCGTAAATGTTTCAGATGACAGACATATCCAACGAAAGGGGTATTTCTATGGAAATACCCCAATCATCAATCAACAACCAAGCCAAAATTCCAGAAAGACTACCTACATCATATTCGGGTGCAGTAAACCAATTTGAATTTCCTTCTAAAGATCAAGCCATTCCTTTTCTGGCCTCTGGAGAAGCTGAACTGCAGTAGTATATAATTGCTCTTGGTGAAAAAGTACAACCTAAAATATTATATTTTCTTCTCGTATCTCAAATGATAGGATATGTATTCACCTCTCCAGTAAAACACATGTTGATAAATTTTTAGGCGAATATGGGCACATAAAAATAAGTGATGAAACTATCACAGCCCGCAGACTAGTTTCACCATCAAATCGTCTACTCTCATCGAATGTCTGCCCCATCATTCCCCACAATGTTTTAGAAAGAAAACTGAAAGAAATTTGTATAAATATACTCTGCTCCATCACTTCCCTAAGAGTTGGAATTCCTAATCCCGAGTACAGGCACGTACTCAGTCTCCAAAGGCAAACATATTTCAATCCTGATAACACTCGGGCCATCTCCGAATCTATCGTTCTTGAGTACGATAATACGTTACACCGTATTTTTGTATCCGATGACAACCTCAACTGTTTCAAATGCAAAAAACATGGACACATTGCATCCGCTTGTCCTAAGGGTAATCCACAGCAAGTAGAGCAAGTTCCAGAACAACCAAAAATTCCTACAGAAGACACTCCAGAAAATTCTGAAAAAAGTAACCCCTTAACTGCTCTCGAAATATATCGAAAATAATTATTCCATTAACTGCTCAGAAACAAAGCACTGAGCCTCACAAACCGAAGACAAAGAAACAGAAAAAATTAAGTCAAGAAAATTCTTTAACAATGGAATCCTTCATTATGCCAATCAAAGCAACAATCGAAAATGAACTACCGCCATTCACTCTGAATTTTGACCAGTTATAGGTTACTGCTTCAACGAGAATCGCATGTCAACGAAAAAGAAGCTCTTGAATTGGTATGGGCAACAAAGCGTTTCAAAAATTTTTGATTAGAAAAAAAATGCATTATCCATACAGGCAACCTGACTATTACTCCTTTGAAAACGTGTCGATTATTGTCAGTTCGAATAGTAGAGTATGTATTAGCTCTTCAAGAATTCGAATTTGATTTATTGCATATATCAAGCAGTAAAAATTTCGTAGAAGATATTTTGTCAAGGCAAGCTGCTACGAGACCACCTATTCCCGAAAATAAAATGTTTCATATTTCACATCTGATTGAGTTTTCACCTGAATTGTGAAATATTTTGAAAAAAAATATAGCAGTACAAAAACGGAGATCAAAAGCTACTGGATATAAAAAATGTTACCCTGTGAGAAAAATCTGAAAATGTGTTTTTGTATGATTGTGTTTTAGCAATGATGAGTTTTATTCACTTTATGTTTCGGTTTCACTTAGAAAAATGTTTGATTTTGTATACTATGGAGTTTATGACCATTTGGAGGGGGGTTGTGCTCTCATGACAATAGTGGTGTGAATGTTAGTCATACAATAATCTTTAGTATCTGCCGGAATTGATACGGTAGCTTCAAAGTCAACGTTGAATGTCAACCATAATAATTAGAGTATGCTCCAACAAAGGTTCTCTTTCTGACATTGAGTCATATTCTCTCTTCTGGAGAACATTCACCGATGAGAAGTATGCGTATATCTGAAACATTGATATTATCGAGTGTGCTGGCATCTTTTTCAACATTGTCTTTGAATACCACTTTGAAATGCAAGATTCACAAATCTCTGAGTCTTCTCTGAGGCAGTGCTGGTTTCCCAGTCTAAATTTCTCTTTTTGCTGCAGTTGATAGCAGAGGTGTTTCATAGAAATTCCATCCATGGAATTCGACAATATTAACAGGTTGATCATACTGATTTATTTGATTGGGTATGAGTTTACATTTTGAATAAAAAAAAGAAATTCCTCACTTTCAAATTCACACTGTAGCGTATCATTGCTGGGTTTCAGTTAACATAAGGAAGCTACTGTAACGATTCGTTAAAATAGTTTTTGGAATAATCCGTTTTCATGTATGGGTTTCAATATCTGTCAGTTAATACAAACCCGTAGGGATTGCATTACATTCAATGTAGGCTGATTGACAAAACTGACAGCTATTCCCTGCACTAACATCTGTCGGATTTAATCCAATGCTCTTCGTGGTATTAGCCAGGGGAGTAGTTGTTTTCTGATAGGGTCAGTCCATAGACCTATTGTGTAGGTAAAGTGAAACTGGCCTGAACAAATTGTTCATTTAGATAATTTGATTTAAAGCCAGTCTTCAAGTATGCCACTTACTATAGGAACGAAGGATTTCAATTATGTTTATATTATACACCCTGAACAATATTTGTCACAATCTTCACGTATATAGAATCCTCAGTAATCCTGATGATATAGTTGTATTTTTTCTCATTCGTTACATAAGATAGTTGAATCGATTTCTGGCTTGCTTCAAGTACATAATATGTTACTATAGAACCCTTTCTTCAATTCTCAATGTTATTTTTTTGAATGAAAACGGGTATTGTGCTTAAAAAGTACACACTCTCTTCTACAATCAAACCATAACAAACTGATTCAGATGGATAGAGATATATTAAGTAAAAAACAAATTACGATTTGTTTTAATCAACAATAGTAAAAACTTACTTTGTATTGGTCCGCATACCTTAAAAAAGAGATTGTTGAAGAAGATAATTTCTCCTTACCTGTAAAAAATAAAAACATTTCAATTCAAGTATTTACAGAATTGTACAAAACTATTGATGGTTCGTATTTTCTGATAATTGTATTTAATGAAACATACTCTTCCTTCAATGAATAGAATGTTTCATAAGAAAATGATGAAAGCGAGAAAACACAAATGTATGTACATAATATTATAAACAAGAGCAAATAATCAAATATCATACTGGTCATAAAATATTCTGAACTGGTTGAAATTTACGAAAAGAAATCAGTAGTAGAGCTATGCCGCTCCAAAGTTGTAAGTATATTATCAAACCTACGTTACGGCGAGGAGGCCTATAGTTGTTCCACAGAAGTAGTAGGGGTGTAATTTTCGTTCTGGATCAAGTGACCACAAATTAACTCAAACAGTGTGTTTGACAGTTCAATGTTTGAAGGTGTGGGTCTAACCCACACAGTTGAGTGTTTGAAGAAGAAAAACATGGTGGAGTATACGAGGTGTCTCAAAATATATCTTTGAAAAAAACATGGTGGTTTAAAGGGGCCGTAGCATTTCAACGTGCAATTCCGATGAGAAACGTATACGAGGTGTCTCAAAATACGTCGTTCAAGAAAAAACATAGCGGTTTATTCTAAGTAGAGAAAAATCGTTTCAATGAGGTTCGAACTCAGGCCGGCTAAAATCTTATACGCTAATCTCACAAACCTACGTTACGGCAAGGGGGGCCTATAGTATGATGTATATTTCAAATTGATAGTTTCAACTTTTCTTCAATGAGATTACCAAGATTTGGTTACAAATTATGTATGATTTGAAGTAATTTTAGAGGAGATCTTGTGCATCATATTTCAGAAATATCATTTTTATTGTAATAACATATCTTTCATGAATTGGAGTAATTTGAAGGGAATCCTTTCTATAATGTTAATTTTAGCTTTGTTTGCAAACTTTTGTTTTTGTGAAATAGGTGCGGTGAATGATCCTTAATTTATTGCATCAGCCATTTGAGACGTGGAAGATGTGGTATAGATCAAAAATTCTTCAATATCTATCATAGTAAATCATGCTGTTCTCAAAAACATCAGAGGTGAGTTTATATTGATATATTCAAGTTTCCCATCCTACCTACGAATCCACATTCTCTGATCTCAATGAAATGTTGTCACCACCGCCACCGTCATCACCTCCTCCACTCCCGCCACCAACACTAACAGCTACAGCACAATACCAACCACCGCTTTCCATCCTTCACAACAAAAAAGAAAGATATGAAATATTATATGTTTTTTATTTCTATTTCATTTCAGATGGATCTGAAATCATACAATTCCATATATCTCGTAGAATCAAAAACATCAAATCTAGTTATCGAATTACAAGATTTGATGGTTGATGATCGTCAGAAAGGCTTCACAGCTACATTGGTACAAACATGGTTCAGTGAAACAATTCTTTTAGAATTAGAGAAGAACGTAATTTTCTTGCTGAAAAGAGTAGTTAACCAATATAAACCACACATATATCATTTCTCAGAATGAAAGTACATAATCATTCACATTTACATGCTGTATCGTTTGAAATTATTAAATTGTGGAGGTGATTTACTTTTTCATCAATAGTGAGGTGATAAATTATGCATGAATTCAGGGAAACATTATCTAAATTTGAGGAAACGGTGAAGTTAATCAATCGATAAATTAACATATTAGAGTTTGTACTGAAACTCTGAAAAAATTAAAACTCAAAGTACTGACAACAAAGATAAATCACACTTGCACCTTCAAATATTATTGTTCTGTATTTAACATATTCCAACTGACACACCAAAATTTCATATGACAGCTGTAACTGTCGATTTTTGTTCCGTGGCCTCCATGTTTCTTCAACCACATGGCCTTTACCAGTTTTTAAAATTTTAAAACGAATAACGATTTTTAGCAAATAAATTCTAACATTCTTCATTGCACAATGTGGATTCAATCCTTTTTAAATTAGTGACCTGCTTCGTGTTTTTAATTGTAACATCTTTCTCGACACGGCCATCCTCACTAACAGTAAGTTGAACCATTTTGTAAAAATTTCACAATATTGTACTAGCAT
>WOGR01002341.1:0-17715 GCA_015342045.1 Leptinotarsa lineolata | reverse complement strand
TCGCCTTGTTGGCAAACGTGCTCTGATTCGAATAGTGCTTACTTCGATTCAATTGAATGTGTATTCACTCAGATATCACAGTTCAAAGTAGACTCATAAAAACGAACAAAACTTCTGAAACAGCCTAATACAAGGTGTCACATGACGAACTTTCGATGCCATTCAAACTGTGTGTGTTACAAATTAGCATATATATATTTATAAAACTTCAAGGAACTAGTATTCGTTGTATGAGACTGACTGATTGGAATGAAGCTTTACAATTCATCATTTTAGAATAAAATATAAATTATTATCAAAACCAATCGAACAGAGTTTCCGTAAGATGAAATAGTAGCCAAATAGGGACAATTTCCAATCAAAATTTAAATCACTTTCATTTACCACAAATTTCTTTCAACGCTAATACAAGAAACGATCAATTCCAAAATCGTCAAACATTTAATCAAAACAGTTCTTCAAAGATTCGATTTTATCCACAAAACAATGTTTCTTCCCAGCCGATAATTATTCAACCAAGAACTAATGTTCCACAACAAAAAATTTCCTGTTGTTTAAAAACTAAAGTTTTCAAACAACCTAACAACAGAAATCATTCCTATTTCCTTGTAGACCCCAAGAACTAAATTTCATTTCAGAATAACTTTTCAATACAGAAGCAAATGATGTCGAATATTATTCACAAGATTCTGAAGTTGAAAATCAGAGTCAGTATGAAAATTTTGGAAATATTCAATGTAATTCTAATGATGAATTCTATCAATATAACCTATATAATTTTACCTGAATATTAGTTGAAATTTTTAGTCGATACAAGTTCGACTAAATCTTTCACCGATCCAAATTTAGCTTATAATCTATACCCTGATAGAATTCAACATGATCCATCCATATTGTCAACTGTATTTCAAAAATCTTGTCACAAAAATAGTGCTTTCATTGCCATTTTGAAAGTATCGACCGTTTCTGGAAACATGAAATTTCATTTATTCAAATTTCATGGACTGATACGTATTGATAACTTGAAACTACTTCAAGCTAATGTCAACTTGAGCAAAAAATTTTTGACTACACCTTATTCACAAATCAAATTGCATTATCATAAAATAAAAAATGATTCAAATCTCACTACCCTACTTTCCCGAAATTAACAAGTAATTAAAATAAAAACCTCTGTAAATGACAGTGACACAACTGCGAAGTTCCAGAGAGTTTGTCGATCGTGAGAAACGAAGAAGCACTAACAACCATATTAAATAACAGTACTGATCAGATTTTGTCGTAAATGGGATGGTTCATAATTCAACAGGTGTTGGAATTTTACCCAACTTTTTATTGTAATTGGAAAGATATTTGAATACCAATTTGTGAATTAATTGGGTAATAAATAGTCTGTAAATTTGTTGGTTCTCATAGAACTAGTTCTCTTATAAATAAAGATGACAGGTTTAATTTGGTCAAATGGCCACATCTGAATAAACAAACGGTTCCAATCAAACATGAAAAAGTTTGAATTATGAGATAAAAACTTTCTCAAAGGTTATATGTACAGTGTATATTGTGCAGAGACGTACTCGTGACAATTTTTTTTAAATGTATTGCATTTGCAGATTTACATATCCTATAAATACTTAAGAGAGCATGCTTTTTGTAGTTTTTGAGTTTTCAATTTCACCCAAACTTTCCAGACAAGTATTGAACGTCGCTTCATTGATAGAACTAGATTACTTATCACGAAAAAAAATTTGTTCAACAATTTTCAAACAAAAAATCAAATTGAAATAATATTCTTTTTAATAAATTGATGGATGTAGTCGTTACTACGTGGTGAGATCTCATCACGAAAAATGAGAAATGAACATTTTCTATAAGGATATTTGCAAACCTATACATTTTACTTTGAATTCTTTTTCAATATTCCTGGCCCTTCTGCCTGAAATTTGCCTTTGAAAATTGTAATAATTTTCAACTAAAAATCTAAATAACTTTTGAACCTTTCACGTTAGAAACACGATTCAGGTGTCAAACGATAGCTACTAAGAAGTTCTATAGATGCTTTTCAGAAGAAAGCTCGATTTCCCTAGCTAAATAACTGAAAAAGCCATTTTCCATAAAATCAACTTGTTCCCTGTATAAAATAAACGAGTACTTTTGATCTTGCAAAAGATTTTTCCTAGCACTCAGGAAACAATATTCCACATCTTGATTTTCATGAATCAAGCTGAAATATCATGGAAAAACAGATTTTTCTACATTTTCCGATTGTTCGAGGACTGTGTAGCATTAGGGTGGCTAAAAATGATACGTCGTTAGCAATACACCACCAAAATTAAGATAAAAGGTTTGAAACGTGCTGAGAACTGTGTGGCATTAGGATGGATGAAAATTAGTAACTAAAAACTTCAATATAAGATGAGTAAAACGTTTTATATGATAAACGGTTTTATTTTAAAGAATAATATAATGATGATATGGATAAGGTAGTAAAACCTGTAAAATAATTCGAGAGGTCCTAGATAGCAGTCATTTTATCACTTTCCTTATCAATCGGATAAAAAAATATGAAAATCGTTGGGCGTAGTATTCACATATTTACTCAGGTTACGTAGTATTTACATATCTACTCGTATTACGCCATGTTATTCACATCATAGAAAGTTGAAAATCCGGAAAACATTGTTACAAAAATGTTTTTCGAAGGCAAATTATATTTTTCAAATAATAATTTTGCAACTTTGGCAAAATGGCACGCCTCTTCAAAAAAAAAGTTCGTTTAAACTCCATTGAAAAGTAAGCGGGAATGGATACGGAAGATGGCTGATATTTTGAGCTGATAACAGTATCGTATCCAATAACCTACTTACCAGTTGAAAGATTGAACATATGTCACAATATCTCTCTTAAAATTTCTCTCAAAATATGTTTTTT
Source organism: Leptinotarsa lineolata (assembly GCA_015342045.1). NCBI lineage: Eukaryota > Metazoa > Arthropoda > Insecta > Coleoptera > Chrysomelidae > Leptinotarsa > Leptinotarsa lineolata. Next base: position 14,787 of record WOGR01002341.1, on the reverse strand, counting down.
CATCAACCATCTGTCCTATGTATTGCGAAAATAGTCCCTTCTCAAAAATTTTGCGCTGACGTCTATGGTCCAAGAATTTAATAACATAACCCAGAAATAACCGATGTCTTTTATTTTCAGGCACAATGGTTTGGATAATAGATAGAAAAGGAATACAGTCATTAATTGCAATTATCACTTTGACACTGATTGGGGATATAACCGCATGTGAAAGAACTCTACTAAGTGAGTATTAATTTTGATAAATGGATTTCGAAACTATTTCTCCGGTTGAATTGAATCACAAAGGGCTGTTTTTCACGGAAGTTCCTTGTAAAAAGTAATGATATTGCTAATTGGGGTTTTTGACGAGTATACGCCTTTTATTCTGGTATTCAGTTGTAGTGATCCTGATAAATTTCGTTTTTTTAATGAACTGAATGAGAAGAAATCAATAGAACTTTGTTGTTTTTGGATTTGTATGACTGTGAACTCTGCATATATGCAGAGTGAGTATAGTTGTCTCCAATAGATATATCCACTTACCATGGCAACGTCAAAAAGAATGTACTCATATGTTGTCCCATGGGGAAGAAACGATTTAAAATCCTATATGAAGTTTATAAAAGTATACAACTATAAGTGAACCAATATATAATGTAACACTCACAGTTGCGTTAGCCTAACACCGGTTTCCAACTTCGTGAACTTGCCACCCAGCAGCACTTGCAGTAAAGGGCAGTTGCAGTAAAGAAATATTAAATGAGGTAGGTGTCCATGATCTAAACGAAATTGATAGCCAAAAAGTCTGATTTCAGTTGTCTTTACTAGTAGGCTACGAAATTACCGAACTGAATCAACAATTAAATATCAATTTTTCAAAGTTTGAATTGACAAAACGGATGGGGAGGGGGTGTTTACGATGTGAATGAAACAAACTATATGGGTCCTATATAAACCAAGCGAGGCGTTGAGAATGGTGTTGAGAGCAACAACCTAAACCGCGCACTATTAATGAAGCAAGTGAAGGCATCAGAAGAAGAATTCGTCTTACAATAGTGTTTGTCTTCGACCAACATGTGCTGATTTCAAACGCCTGATACATGTGGACGATTTCGATATTGAAGCACGGAAAAACGAGGAAAAAAGAGCAGAATGACAAAGAAGTAGTGACAAGCAAGAACAAGTTGTATGTTGTCAAAAGTTCCGAAGAAGAATATATTGATATGCCAACAGAGGACTCGAATAAGTAGTTAATTGAAGGAATAAAACCATGAGGTTTTCCGTTGAGTTTCCAGAAAAAGAATAGAAGAACATGATCATTTGATGTGCTGATAGAAATCTTAAGGAGGGGAGGAAGAAGATGAGAGGGCCTGAGTGAAATTTCGACAAAAGTCCAAAAGAAGATAATTAGAAAAAACGGTCCATGTAGTTTAGCGATGAAGGGCCCAAAGAAGTAGACAAAAATAGCAGGATCGATTGGAAGAAAGGGGTAAAACTAAAAACAAAGAGCAACGACCTAGAAGATACCAATGAAACGACGCTTCCAACGCAGTGTGATGCGAACTTTGTCTCAGAGTTGCGACGGTTTTTTTTTCAAGGATAAAACACTCTAAGAGTAATTCCTGTGCAAAAATAGTGATTCACGTTGAATTTAAATCGCTGGGGATCAAATTCATTTGGAAAAACGTTCTCAGAAGGTTTATTCCAAAAAAAAACAGTTCTCCAAATAGAAGAGTTCTCAAACGGTTCAAGTCGGTTGAACACTTCCCGTGAAAGTATCTATGTCTCCAATCAGGCGGATGTCTCTTTTCTGGGTGTAATCTAGCAGCTTCAGGGTATGCTTAGGAGCGGAGCTCCATACATGAGATCAATACTCCAAAGAAGGTCTGATCTGAGCTTTATGAAGCATCAAAAGTTGCTGAGACGTGTACAGTTTTCTGGTTCGGAACAGTGTTCCAAACTTTTGAGAAGCAGCCTTTGCAATTCCAGCGAAATGATTATGCCAAGACATATTGGTATCCATTTTAACCCCCAACAAACTTATCGAAGCGAAATTGTCTGTCCCGACATTATTATATCCGGTTCGGAGACATTCATCTTTTTGGAGAAAACCGATGCCTGGGTTTTTGTGGCATTGAATAGAACCTGGTTACTTTCACCCCAATTCGAAATCACTTCTAGATCCTCATTAAGATATGCAACTTCCTGCTGCCGGTGAAGATGTGCATCCGCAGCTGATGTCCTGGAATCCAAATGGAATAACGAGAGAAGTGTGCTGTCGTCAGCAAAGCAATATATTGGATTCTTGGTTTTTTCCAATAAGTCGTTGATATACAATAAAAAGAGGGTTGTAGACAATATGGATCCCTGGAGAACACCAGCGTTGATGGTAAAATTATTCGAGAAATATATCCATCGACGGCCACTTACAGGGAACGTTCTTTATGGAAGCAGGAGAGCCATACACAGAAATGATCCGACAAGCCATAGCATCGAAGTTTGGCCAATAAACCCTCATGCCACACACGGTCAAAGGCCTTAAAGATATCCAGCGAAACAGCTCTTGACTCTCCATGTTTTTCGATTGCGTTATTCCAAAAATGGGTGACATACGATGGAAGGTCGCCTGTTGATATTTGTTTCCAAAAGCCTTATAAATGATCGCTCAACATGTTGAAGCCTTCCAAATATTTAAGGATATGGTGGTTTACGGCTTTCTCCATTATTTTTAATATCACTGATAGCAAAGCGACTGGTTTATAGTTATTTGGAAGATTTTTCTTGCACTTTTTGGGAATAGGCTGAACGCGAGCAATCTTCCAACAGGAAGGAAAAACCCGCTTTTTGTAAGACACGTTGAAAAGTCTGCAAAATACTGGTGCGAGTTCATTTGCGCATTTTCTAAGAACGATGACAGGCACATCAGGACCAGACGCTTTGTTGATATTGAGCTGTTTCAAAATTTGCCTGACTAGACGTTGTCGAAAGGTAATTTCTGGCATTGTTGATTCTAGTGTGGGAATAGTGGGTGGTACCTTTCCCAAAAAATCGACTGTGGAGTGAGACGCAAATTGTTCAGCTAGTAGATTTGTTTTTTCTATGGCTGTTGTTGCAATTGAACCATCCGCTTGTGTTAGTGGTGTAATTGTGGATTTCGTAAAAGTTTTTATTAACAGCTTTAGCTACCGACCATAAGGATCTAGAACCGGTGGGATTGGCAAGCAGTTTATCCCTAATTTTCTGATTGTAAAGTTCTTTGCTTTCATTTATTCTAATTCTAATATTCAATACCCCGTGTTTAAAAATGAAGTCATTACTGATATGATGGACACCAATGTAGCTTCGATTCAAATTACTGCATGTCTAAATATCAGATGTGAAAGCAATGTGCTTGCAATGCTTAATTGTGCTGACATTCATCTCATAATTTGGTATATAGTTCAGGAATATTATCTGTAAAGTATTTTGAATTCACTGAAAACCTGAAATTTTAAAGAAAACAGTAGGTATCACAATTGAACTGCTTTTTTGAAAATAACTCGCCGATATCATCTACTATTGTATATGGTTGGTTGTCTAGCGCAATCATTTCCCCTATCGCTGTGTGTATTGGTTTGGTCCTTTCATCATTTATTTTCCACTTTCTGCTAGTATAACTTTCAATATCCTTTTGTATAAGGCCACGCGTACCGCCACAACTACTGCTACTAGCATGACGTTTTTGTGATGAAACTGAATTCTTTTTCACATCAGTATTTGCTTTGTATTTACCATGTTACCATGGATGAACGAAACGCAGGTTTTTCACTGAAGATGAAATAGTCGCTTACTTCCCGGTACCACATCGAGAAATTATTGCCTTGCATATGAGATATATTGCCTTTGTGCTGTCTTCTTCGCATAGTTCATAATAGTCCCACACCACATTTCGTTAACACTCATTGCCTTTTCAGTAAATAATGAATAATCATCAATTTTCAACATCAAATACTTGCACTTTCAAAAGAAGATAGAAGCGCATGCAGTTGCAGATGAGTATTATTCTGTTCTTATGAAGTTAGGTTATGTGCATCCCTTCACAAGCTAATTTACAGCTGTGTCTACCCGGTACTCGGTATTTATTACTCGACCTAGTCGTACTCGGTACCCGCTTTGTGAATTTTAGATCAAACTCGGTACCCGGTATTGTAAAAATCACTACCCGGTGCATCCCTAGCTTTGAATAAATTACTCATAACAAGATCTTTGCTTCAGTGATAACAATATGTCTCAATAAGGCTGAAAACTTCATTATTATTCATTTCGGAAAAAAGTTATTTTATGAAAAATTCTGCAATGACTAAATCCTACAATTCAATCATCAGTTGTCAAACTCTTTCAGTCGTTTACGAGGTTTGTCAAAAACTATGAATTTTGCCTAATATCAAAAATTGTTATCAGAATTGAAAATCATGTTGAAATATGTAATTGCATCAATTTGGAATACATTTTTTGATTTCTCGAAACATATCTATAATAAAATTGAAAATTTAACTGGTAAATTTTAAGAAAGTTACAAACTTAAAATTGATTCATTAAGTTGAAATATTGATACTTCATTATGAATGAATGCAGTAGCATATTTTTGAATTGTGATGAACTTTTTCAAATAACAATTTTTGATATTGTCAAAAATTAAAGTGCTTTACACCTGAGCAAAATTCATATTTTTTTACAATAACCTCGTATACGACTGAAAGAACTGATAACGGATACTTGCATTTTATGTTTTAGTCCTTTGGAGAATTAAAAAGTTTCCCCTGTGGTTATAACTTATTAAGACATACTTTATACAAAAAAAAATGTTGGGAATATAATTAAAACGTGTTTCTCAACAATATTTATTAAAAGTTTTGATTATTACAAAAATATTGAACCTATAGTATAACAAGATATTTTTCAAAGAATTTTCACTTCAGAGAAATCAATGTAATACATAAAATCACAAGTTTTTTACAAAAAAGTTCCGTTTGAAATTAAAATTTCATTCTCAGCTGAAATATTTATAAATCTAGTCAATGAAATTATTTCCAATGATTAGTACTTTGGGTTAAACTTGTGAGGTAAGATTCTTAGAATTCCTCTGAAAAACAAACATAACATACAATGTATAAATACAAAATGAAAATGATTTTTAAAAAATGAGAAAACTATTTTTTGTAACATTAATTATTTTTCAATAGTTATACTAAGAGAAAGTAATGCAACTATTTTACTCTACTCAAAGATGCATAGACGCTGGTGTTTTTACTGGTTTGCTTTCGTTCTTGTTAAAAACTCTCAAAAAGACACCTGAGATTAAACAAACTTTGTACACATGTTGATAGATGGTGCAAGAATCAAATTTTGTTGAGATCTTCAATTTATGGATCATAATGCAAAAATCTTTCAGCCAATATCAATTTTTTCCAAATTGTAAACAACATTGAAAATAGAATTAAAGTACCAACTTGATATTGTTTAGTTGTGTCACTTGATTTGGACTCAACACCTTTGAATGAAATGCTGATTGGATGTCTTTATTTCTTTATCAAGATCATCAGGAATATTCTATGCATCTTGCTTCACTCTATAAAAAATATAACAGCAAACTAATTCAGACAGAAAAGTATAAATCACAGATAATTTTATCAAATCTTTAAATCTTGAATATTGTATGATAATGAAAGTTATTTCAGTTCCACTAACTTAACATGCTGAAGAACACTGTGTAAGGCATTAAAAAAGTCATTTGGAAGATAGAGAGTTTCCAACTGATAATTAACTACCATTAAAATCATATATAATCACTGTATTCAAAACACCAAAATAGAAAATTCACTTGAAACAAGGCTGAGATTTTAAGAAGAGTATACTTAAAAGTAGTGATATATTTTCTGAAATAAGCATAAGTAATAGATTATAATTCAGATGCACTTCATTCTTCAGGGATGATAAAATTCAGAAACAAAGTCCAATATTTTAGACCCATCATTTGGTTGAAGTGAGTTATTCACCCCTAGCATACAATGTGGCACAAAATCAGTATATATATTTGAGTGAATATTCAGATTTTTAAACTAAAAACCATACTCAAAAACTGCTCATAGTGAATTGTAATGTATCCATCTTGATCCGTGTCGTACTGCCTAAATGAAGATGTGAGAGTCTGAAAAAACATTTGTCAGCTGAAACTCGTAAATTATTACTATAATAACTCACATATAGTGCAATACAGCATTGAATAAAATCATCGAACAATATTGTTCCTCTTCCATGCCTATCAAATTTCCTCAATAAAGTTTCAACCAGATTATCAGATAGCCTGTATCCGAATGATATAAGGGCTGTTTTAAGTTCATCTTTGTCAATGTTTCCAGAGTTGTCCCTATCAAATGATCTGAAGCAATTTTGCCAGTCTGTGACATATTTCCATAAAGCACCAAAGTCTTCAAAGCTCACTTGACCTCTATTGTGACGATCAAACATTCCTTGAAAGAATGATTTTTATTAATAATTTCAAACTGAAAAAGTACGGTACTTACCTATCATCAAACGCACAGTTTCTGGATTGAAAGGACTCCAAGTACCATTTGACAGAGCCATTCCTAACTCATCGGCATTGATATATCCACTTCTATCCTTATCAACTCTGTAAATGAAGGATTATATTTTGTAATCTAGAAGATAAATAAATGCTAGTAAACTCACCTTTGAAATACATCCCACAGAAATTCTCTGCTGGGAATTGGAGAGGAGAAACTCATTGATTTAGTTTTCCAAAATGTATCCTTGACGAACTTTTTTCAAAATATGGCCTTTAATAAACTAATGGAAACAGCTAAACGTCACTAAAGTCTATCCACTATAACTAGAAACGGAATTCCCTGATTTGATCGTATGTCATGAACGTCATAATGTGTCATTATCTTTCAGTGATACCAATTTGCTAGTAGTTACCACAGTATAGCTAAAACCCATAATGTTACTCTTGTCGGAACTTTTGATGTTTGTGTCTTATAGCTTTATTTTTTTTAGGGCTACTGTGCATCCATAATTATCGTCCACGAGTAAATTTGTCAGCGTTTGATATTTCATACACTACTCAACAAGTGAAAAATAAATATAATTTGCTCGATATAATATGAAACGATGTGAATCTTTCAATAACTCAAATAACTCAAAATTTATTGATAAAGGCATTTGATCACAATATGGTCCTAACAAGAGATCAATCTGAAGAAATAAAATCCCTGGTGAACGTAGTGATAAAACAATTGTGGATGGATGATAGCTTCATGAAAACCATCGCAAATAGAGTGTCTGAAAAGATATCGAGAAGTCTGGATAAAAAATTTGATCTTTTTGATAAGAACATATCTGAGTTAGAACTGAAATTAGTGGAGCAACAAAAAAAGCAGGACATCGAAATACAGAAGGCAAAATCTGATATATTTAAAATACCTACAGAGTGAACAAGAGAAGTACTTCAACAAATTGGACAACATCGACCAAGATTCAAGAAGGTGCAATCTGAGAATTTTTAATATGAGTGAAGATGCGAATGAAAATAACATTGATACCGTAATAAATCTATTGAATAACAAAATGAATCAACGTTTTCAAACTTCAGAAATAGAGGCAGCTTACAGGATTGGCAAAATCAATAATGGAAAAACTAGAAGAATACTTCTCAAGATGGCAAATTATCGGCTGAAACAAAATATTTACAGGAACAAAAAACTACTCAAAGGTAGTGGCACAGTTATCAAAGAAGACTTGACCAGTTCTAGATTGAACCTCATGAATGAATATATTAAAATGACAAACCTATTTAGTGTATGGCCTGATAATGGAAAAATAATTGTTAAGATAAATAACAAGATTAGGATCATTTGCTCTTTTCAAGATTTAAATGCACTGACATTTCCGTAATTTTGAATATTTTATGTACAAATACCATGCAGGAAGCACTAAAATGTAATATCTAGGAATCATTCTATGTATAAAATGTTTATTTTTTAAGTTTTTCTATGAGGACGAAATTAGAATTAGGATGTCATTCCACTCATTCTAGTTATGAAGTTGGCAGTAGGCAATTATTAACCTTTGTATAAACTTTAAAAAAATGAATGGTTGAAGGATACTAAAAATTGAATATTTTTATAAATTACGTATATTCAAATAGTGCGAGGATTTTGTGAGGAATTTCAATAATTAAAGACTATAATGCGATTATGTTTTTTCAAGCTTTGTCTTTGTAGTATTTTGTGTGATTTTCATTGGCAACATCTTTATCTAGGAACATGGTCATTAGGAAATCCAGGACGAAAAAACGAAACGCACCGCGCTGTTGGAAGCAAAAAGCGCTGCGCTGTAGGCAGCAAGAAGTGAATTTTAAATTATTTTAATTTCATACAGCTGGATTCTGCAATTACTGTTGAACACATTCAGCAGTGAAGCGGCTTTAACACACACATGCACAAGCTTACGGAACTAAAGTGGGTTACCATCAAGCCATCGACCTTACGGTCGAAATATTCAATGTTGAAGGAATATTAATAATTATGCATTTAGATATTCAACATTTAACATTTTCGGAAAAACGTCTATAGTATTCCGTCCCGAAAAATAAAAAAACTTACCTGACTGAAGTTTGACACATTTTTAACTGAAGCTGCAGATAATAAATATCTAATGATGAAGGTAACAAGCGAATTTATTGATGTTAATTCTTAGCAGAGTACTTACTTGTGTTTTGCCACAGATAGGTGCAGTATTTGGCATTGCAGGAACATACCGTAGAGACGAGTTAGAGAGGCTAACATTAGATGATTTTAATGACATGAATTCTATCATAACTGTAATAATACCTGACAGTAAGACAAACGAGCCTATATCATTTTAATAGCAGGAAAAATTAGAAATTCAAATTTTGTTAAAATATATCTCAAATATGCATCCCTTCGTTGTAGTTATTTTATTCTGAAATTAAAAAAAACCTCGATCGTAGAAAAAACCTGTGCAATGTATGCAAAAGAAATTTTTGTTGTAGTAGATTTCTTCTCAAGCTGCAAACTTCATGTATCGAGCAACAAAAATGCATTTAAGACCTTGTTACACAAGTATAATGCTAAAAGAAGTTATATACTATGCTAGTTACACATTTTTCTGTCATTCATGTGACGTAGCGCGCATGGTAATTTACAATTATGCTAGGGAATTTGATTGAAAAGCTGAGGAATTTGATAATTTTCGATTGGCAACGTTGCTTTCTGAATTCGTAATTCGTGAAGAAAATAAAGTAAATTGAATAGTGTGGTTAGGTTTAGGTATAGGTAAGCAAATGTTTACTAAGATGAACTAATAAGTAGTGAATCTATCAATATTATCATTTGTTAACGAAAACACCTGCACTTGGCTTTGGCACCTGTCATGTAAGGATTGAACTATCAGCTTGATAGCAGCACTTTAGGATTCAGCACTATGGTATGACTTTATTAGATTTTTTAATTATATTAATGAATGATCATTTTTGTCCGCCCCACAATGTTAACCTCGATCTTTCATCTATATATGTATTATTACTTAATGGTTATTAGTGTTTTTTTTTACAGAAATGTTGAAGGAATGAACCGAAATGCATGAAAATGACCTTTGAATTGAAATGTTATGGCAAGGTATGGCCATGTCCCATTGGCCATAAAATAGTATTTTTTTATAATATTGCTTATTAGACTAGTGCAGAAGCCTCTTAAAAATTATGTTGTGCTTATATTAGGAAAAGTAAATTTAAGTCCATTAAATGGGGTGAATTTTAGGAGTTGAAAATGGTTTTTCATGATTTCCACTGAAACTACACTTTCTATTGAGAAAAGTGGAAAACAGTGGTTATAGAAAATATGAAGATCAGTAACTTTTGTATAAACCATTTTTCAGGTAACCTCAAAATTTCTGAGAAAAATTGGAATAACCGGTTTTTTAGTTTTTGTTTTTTTATTTGGTAGAAACTCACCTTTTTGTGGGTTCTAAATATGTTATTTTTTTAATCGAAATATTTTGTTTGGACATTTTACTTTGATGTTGAACCTAAAAAAGCATTGTCAACCTGTGTGCTGAAAATACATTTTCTCCCCAAATTAACAGTGGTTCTCTTTTGTTGAAGTATCTACTTTCAGACGGTATGGAAGGAAACTAACAATACAACAGAAACATTTGTCAGACTATGGAAATTACTGCAAAAACTTGATTTTAAAAAATATTTTTTTATTTTTCACATTTTCAGGTAAATTTTTCTATGCTAATATTACTTTTTGTGCATCATCTGGAAGATGTTTCAATAAAAAATTAACACTGCTGATATTAAAAAAATAAGTAATTGGTTTTATTAGGACATTTATATTTTGATGAGGCATTTTTAAGGTTTGACATCAATATGAAACCTCAGATATAGATCGAAAAAATAGTTTTTCAGTTTACAAATATATGTTTCCTTTGAATTTTCTGAGAAATATACTTAATATAATAATTTTCAAAGCATAAAATTGCAAAGAAAATTTATCTCGAACTAGTAGGCCTCAAAGATGCCTTCTAGTTTTCTTCATCTCCTTAAGACGCCAACTTGATTGGTGAAACGCGCGTCGAGAATAGTATTACATTCCTAATGATTGGGAGAAGTTCTTGTTTTGGATTCATTCAACGCCAGAGATCCCAGTTTTACTTTTAGTTACTTCACTTTTGGATCCAATTTCAACCAAATAAAATTTTACACCAAGTTATAATCTTTATACTTTTATAATCAAACCCATAATTACAATAATACAGTTGATTGTATGATTTCCACTGTAAAGGGTTTTACAAAAACCGCAACACATGTTTCGCTATACAATAGCTTCCTCAAGCGTTAAACGCCGAAAATGGTGAAAAGTAATCCAACAAAAATCTTCTCTTGAAATTTTAATTTTTTGGTCAAATTGATTTTCTTAAGTTATTGTAGATAAAACAAATACCATTTGTATATCAAAACGTTGTGAGTACGTTTATGCTAAAAAATGTCAAATTTTATTATGGTGTTGCCACATTTTACCTATTGACATTAGTGTTGCAAGTTTACAAAATATAAATAGTCCTCCATTGTATTGCAGTAACATTTTTTTCTGTTGAAACCATTTGGATTCTAAATTTTATACTCAGATAACAAATTATTTTATGTTTATTGCAAAATATCATATTACAGTGACTTGAAATTACTTCATAATAATGTAACCTAACATTCTTAATTTTAAAGAATTTCAGCTGACAGTTTTCAAAATCAAAAATTTTGAACAATCAATTCAAAAATGATTTCATTGAATCACGTTTTTTCAGTAATTCGCATTTTCTGACACATTTTTCTTTAGTAATTTAACTTTTTTCACACCTTCTGAAATCAGATACTTCAATTGGGAAAATACCACTAAAAATTTGGAAAAAAACTGTTTTCAGCACATGGGCATTTTAGGCTGAAAATGAAGTATTTGTTGAGTTTAACATCAAAATAAAAAGTTATAGTCAATGTTTGAGCACACTTAGAATCCAAAAATGTAAGTTTTTTACTAAATATCGTGAAAAACAAATGATTTCTCGTAGGAGAAAAAATCGAAAAGGAAAATTTAGGTTTTTCCAATTTTTCTCGAAAAATTCCAATATTATGTGGAAAAGTGGTTCATAAAAAATTTTCATTTCTTTACATTTCTTTCAACTTTTATGCTTGATTTTTTCCAATAGGAGGTCTAGTGTCCACGGAAATCATGAGCTATTTTGTAAACCAAAAATTCATCCCATTTCATTCCCCATACCTTGGATCAACTTCAATTTACTTTACACGTAATAAGCACAGTACTTTCTTTCCCTTTTGACTGTTTTTATGCTGTTATTTATTTTTTCATTTAAAAAATTACTTGCAATAATATTGTTGTAGCCACTAGATAAGATTTTGATTATTTCTGTTCTAGTAGTAGGGTTTGTTTGAAGGTGAATGACAATGTTTCTCGGTGAATTTCATCAGTTCGGACTGCCATTGTCTAATATTGTATAAAATGATTTGAAATCCCTGAAAACGCCAATTTTTTTAAAAATTACATTGATTTAATTTTTATTTTATTTGTTCAAATGATATATCACAAGTCTATACTTCCCATTTGAATTATTGGGGATTGTACCTGTCATTCGACGGGGGTTGAAGGTAGGGGTAGCATTTTTCCGTTAAAGTATGTCAAATTATGACTTAAATTTGACGTGTTTCAGGATTTTTAAAAAATATGTACAGTAACCGAAATGAATTTATTCCATTTGGCTTTTACAAACTGTGTCAACGATATGACAATGTAGGAGTAATTTTATTCAAATTCAATATGGCGGTACTATGACGTAATCTATAGAAATATGGGTAAACATCTCGACGTAGGGAGAAAAAATTCAGAATAAGTAGTTACTGATCATCGTACTTATTCTGATTTACCTCTAAAATACTATGCCGTTCATTTTTCTATGCCAGTGAAAAAGTGTATTTAAAAAAAATTATTTAAATAGAAATCTTTAACACTTTCACGTTTTTCACTAGCACGGAAAATGAACAGCATAGAACATCGACATTTTTTGTAGTAAAAGAGTAGTTACATTCGATGTCAAAGAAAAAAAAAATCATTTTCTATTCAGGTTTTCGAGATGAATGAAGTGAAAAAAAAATGCATTAAAAAATTAAGAAAGAGCACGTGGATTAGTAAAAAAGTTCAATTTTTGAATTATTATTTAAAAACTGAGCAAAAATCATTATCTATATTTCTATAGATGACGTCATAGCGCGATTTGGATGAGATTGCTACTACGCCGCCATTTTGAATAGAAATGGCCCCATGTGTGATATAGTTATATTGTCAAACGGCCAAAAAATATACTGGGTTCTGTTTGAAATTCTTGACTTGGGTTAATTTCCGGTGAACTCTGTACATATTTTCAAGTATTTAATCGTTTAAAATATCGTCTTCGATTAACCTTTATTTAGAATTTGAAATGTTTTACCCAATAAACACTTGACTGGCGCCTTTAACAATGATTTCTTTGTCACCCGGTATTGTCTCCATAATTCGCTACATCTAATGGAAGCCGTAAAGATATTGCCAGATAGTAAATAATATTTGAAAATTAACTGAGTTGGCCATAAGAAAACAAAAAATTTCTCAAATACTTTCTATATTTTGGAGACATCAGACTATTCGAAATTCAAGAGAAAACCGATCCTTCTGGTGATGGACAGGGTCTTTCTTGCACTCGCTGAATTAGTGGGCGACGACTCGGTGGCCGACGATTCGGAAAACAATTTTTTCCTAAGTATAGAAATTTAATTTTTTTCAACGGTTTTTTTCATATTCATTGCCGATACTGCCGACTACCGTATAAATAAAAATTCAAATATCTGTCGGGAGATAAAAAGAAATAACAAATATGAATAACTTTAAAACAACATCTTGCATACCTACCAAAATTTAAAATTTTTATTAATATTTTTGAAGAGTCGAAAAAATTGAGCTACTTCAAATGTCTTCGGTATGTTATGAGGTTTCAATAGGTACGAATGGTAAAAACCCGTTAACTTTTGCTTTTAATCAGAGAGGTCTTGTTTGGAGGATAGCTTGCACCTAGTTCATCGACGAGTAATAAATAACTTTACAAATTTGAGTCATCGTCTGCTTCTCAGATATTGAGAACGATTGACGTGTTTCATACTATCAATATTAATTGTGAAGTTATTACTTGAAATTTATTATACTACACAAAATTTGTTATCACAACTAATAAAACTGCAGGCATTTCACAGTTATTAAGTTTTATATCGCAATTATAAATTTCAGTCTCGAATTGGCAATGGTTGTATCTAATATTCAGCATTTTGAAACATTGAAATTGCCAGCTATTGTGGATAAAAATATGTTATACGAAATTTAGTTTAATTATTGAAAAAATTATGACGAATTTTAGGAAATTGGCCAAAATGCGGAAAGTGAAGTTCATTAATGAAAGCAATTCCTTATTGAAAAGTTGAATTGTTCGGAGTAGTAACTAAATCGTTTAATTGGATTTTTTATCGACCTCTTTTTGGTTTTTTCACCTTCCATAATTTTTTAAAAATATAAAAATTATAATGGAGAACTTTATACAATAGAAACGGAAAACTTGTTAAGTTTGCCACAATAAGTTACTGTGTAAATTCAAAGTATATTTCACAAAGAAAAATTAAAATAAATCCAGCAGCAGGACCACGAGTAGATCATCTACACACCGGTTTCGAAGTATTACCTCTTATCAGTGCAGGAAAGATCCGACCCAAACAGCGATGTACCTTGGGACTCGATTAATTTTTACGCGGCTTGACTGCATGTATGACAAAAAAATTGTTAACTAGTAACAGCTCCATCTCATGTACAGAGTGGGCCAAATTGGACATTTTTGAAGGGAAACTCCAGTTTTTAACTAGGTAGATGAAAAATGTTGGCTGTGTCTGAGGCTCAAGTTTTATGACAAACGTAATGGTGAAAACCGCATATCGACATCTACCATCGTTTCTGAGTTACAGCATGCTTTTCAAAAATGTACATTTTCGAAACTTTGAAATACGTATATGAAACTGTGCATACGTATCAAGGACCGATGACAATGCAATATAAGGACCGTAGGATTGATAAATTCTTTTATAGAGCTAGCTCGCGATCTGCGCATGCCTGCAGTTTCGGACTTACTCTTTCGCTCGGG
>WOGR01002340.1:0-17717 GCA_015342045.1 Leptinotarsa lineolata | reverse complement strand
AAGAGGTGCATAAAGTAATGGATTTACTGATCACGCAAGGATTTATTAGCCGCAGCCAAGATACAAAAGTCTTTGATGAGTTTACATTCATTTCCAACTATGCGACAGATGAAAAAATCTCTGGCTGGAATGCCGAGAATGCATCGACTGGAAACCGTTGGGTTGAGTTATTTCAGCACTTCCGTACTAACAACCTTCATTGAACAAACTTTTCCATAATTATTGAGTACGTTATGTGTCTGACTGTTAGTAACGCACCAGTCGAAGAAGTTTTTTCCCAAATGAACAAAATATGGACCAGTGATAAAACACAGTTAAGTGTCGCAGTACTGAAAGCAATTCTGATTACGAAAATAAATATAAACAAATCATGTACTGAGTTACACACGAATCTAAAAACAAGACCCGATATTTAAGAAAAATTGTTCAGCCGACAAATACAAAAATACGACTCAAAAATCACGCCACTACTGGGGGCTTAGTTAGTAAGTTATGCCAATTTGAAAATTTTGTGTTTAGAGCGTTGATTATTTTGTGTTATTCTATCTTTTATAATAAAATACTTGTAAAACACAAAAAAAATATTATATATTATCGCAGATGTGTCCCTGTCTGACAAAATAAATAAATGGTCACGTTACTCATTACGAAAAATCAAAATTTCAAGCTTTTTATATCCTTTTAGTCATTGTAAACTTTCAATGATGTAGCTGAAGATACCTAACAAGCTGATAAGCTTGTTAGGTAACATTTTAGTTACTGCGTTTCGGAAGTACTTCGACCATAACCTCATTGCCTTTGATAATGTCTACCGCAGTATAAGACGAAACATGAGGCATAGAAACCTGCAGACTATTGCCGAATAACCCATAAAATAGCTTTGACATAACTATCTCCGGCCGTGAAAGTTTACACTCTTAGAATTGAAGGTACCATTTAGGTAAAAATAAACCTTCATTTTCAAAAACGTTGAAGAGTTTCCATATTTAGGGGTGAAAGTGAAAGGAAATGGCCACAGAAATCAAAAGATAGAAGCAATAATCATTACGGGAAATGGAAAATGTGAAACGGTAAGAACATTATTCAAGTCAAAATTTGTGTCAAGAAAAGCTATAGAAAGATTGTATAAGTCAGTGTGTTAGGGCAAGTGCGATATATGCATGCGAGACGTGGGTGCTGCAAAAGAGTGAAGAAGAAAAATGGAAAGAAATGAAAGAGAAATATGATGAACAATAAACAATAAATTATGATTGTTTGAAAGTGATTGACAATGTTTCGTGGTGAATTTCATCAGTTCGGACTTCCATTGTCTAATATTGTATAAAATGATTTGAAATTCAATTGAAAATTAAGCGATTTCAAGCCACGTTACTTCACGACGTTTCGATTGTTAGTATCCACAATGGTCTTCGGGTGTCTTCCCCCAAAGTTCGAACTGATGAAATTCAATAAATCATGAGGTATTTACAGAAGAGGGTTGGAGCAGAACTAATAGAAAATTGGAAAATTTATAGTAGGCACCAAAAATCAGCAATAAAACAAACCCAAAATATCAAATGGATAGGACATTTTTACAGATTACAAAACAACAGAATGGCCAATATAATACTGAATGGCTAAAAACGGTACAAAAGGATGAATTTCCTGAAGTGGGGGGATAAAGTAGTAAGAGAGACTTTAAAGGAGTATTTGAAAAGGCAGACAACTACTTTGTGGTCAAGGCATCTCATCAAAATATGATTATATAACATCAAATTGAAATATTTCCGACTCATCTTTGACCCTCTCTGTACCAGTTCATTTTTAATGAAAATGAATAGTCATATTTACCCAATAACAAAGGAAACTCTTTAGACGCCTTATGATGAGCTCCTTTTCTCAGTAAATATCTTGTAATAACTCGAGAATGTCTGTCAATTGCAGCAATTGTCAGAGGAGTAACGTCGAACACATTTCTAACTCTTACATTAGCTCCACGGGTGACCAGATCGAAGACAATCTGCATGTCACTATTCATGCATGCATAGTGTAATGCTCGATTTCCATTTTTATTCGGAAAGTTGGGATCGGCACCCCTCTTCAGGAGTTCCTGAAAAAAATAATGTTTCAATATCTCGCATTCGTATGGAAGTTAATTTGATTGTGAAGGACCTAAAAAAGAGTTGGAAGTATCGCTTCGTGAAAATTAAATATTGGGTGGTATGAATAAGACTCAAAGAAGTACTGAGAAGAGGAAAATTAAAATATTACTTATGTGAAAATCGTGCCGACCTCACATCTTCGAAAAGTGAATGGTCACAATTGAAAACAAAGAAAAGAATATTTTTTGTATGAGGAATGTGAGAACGGCTTCTGGAAAGATCCTTCGCTAATAAAACAAATCAATGGCATGAAAAATGGTTTGTACATAAGAGAAAATGAAAAAAATCCAAGATAATGATTTCAACATAGATGAAATGATCAACGAGGTGACAGAAAAGAAGTAGAGAGGTTTTCCTCAATACAAAGGAATCATCGGCTTTGGATGAACGAAGTATCATCGGGAAAGAAACAATTACAGTTGAGACCACATTGAAAAATGTCACAGGAATCGAAGTAAACCGAAATAGAATGATTTCTACTATAAGCAGAACGACCCGCCTAAAACTGAAAAACTTAAAAAAATTAATCAATCGAAAAAAATCAATACACTTTATATTGGCAATCAATCTGAACTTGATGGGAAGAAGGTGGTTATCAGAAAAAAGATGAAATCGCAGAAAACTTCAACTCATTCTTTGTAGGCAGTGTAATGTAAATGTAAATAATGTAAACAATATTGATTCACATACCTATTATCGCAAAATGTCCTGCAGCAATTTAACGTTCAACGAATTCCAATTGATTGCATTACATGGTTTGAAAAAAATAGTGAGAGAGTTAAATAATAAAATATGACTGCTAAGGTATATGATTTTCAATAGTTAGGTCAGAAAAAATGTATTTGTTGTAATATGCCATGTATGGTTGAACTTCATAAACACTTCTCTGGAGATCAAAAGAGTTCCCAAATATTCAAAAATAAGTACGGTAACTCCAATCAGGTTTTCGATCAATTCAAACTTCACCATCTCCAGAAAAACTGTTGAAAGTAGTGGTTTATCAACAACTGCTTCAGCATTTCGATCGGAATGGATTTCTATTTGAATGCCTATCAGGTTTCAGAGGAAAGCATTCCTGCCAGACAGCACTTCAACTCACTCTCTATCTAGGTTTTCTTGGCCTTTGCGTCCGCATTTAGCCACTCTTCAACTCACAAATCACTATATATTGTTCTTCTTTTATAGGTCTATGAAAAATACTTGGTGGCATGTGTCCATCTATTGAGGATAGCTTGCAGTAGATAAGATGTGATCGTACCATAACCGAGATGTTCATTTTCCCATGTAAATGTCATTCGAGCGCATTTGGTCAGCTCAACCTGTCCATAGTGAACAAAAGCTTCGTCCGGGGGCACAGCGGTCTTACTCGAGGTAATGCTGTCCCCTAAGTTTTTCAATTCCCTCATTGTTTTGACAAAAACACTTTATCATTTTATTGGTTGCCTCGGGAGGCCTTTGAATAAAAAAAACACAAATACATATGTTCAAATATTTCATACAACTGTCGACCTCGTCGAATCCATCGACATCCAACTGGCGTAGGAGGCCGCC
The DNA here is from genome assembly GCA_015342045.1 of Leptinotarsa lineolata. Lineage (NCBI taxonomy): Eukaryota > Metazoa > Arthropoda > Insecta > Coleoptera > Chrysomelidae > Leptinotarsa > Leptinotarsa lineolata. Next base: position 14,025 of record WOGR01002340.1, on the reverse strand, counting down.
AGTCCTCTCATCTTTCACTACAATATTTATTCGAACATACCTTCATTTCAGAATACACTTCATTTTTAGCTAAGACCTTTTGGATTCTACTCCAATCACGAAATCCACGTGCCATCTTTGAGAGCAGTCGTTATCGGCACAACCGTCCTCTGTCGCGATCGGAGAGAAAAACTGATGTTGCTTGTCAGTTGTCAAATCAGTTATTGCCGACCTTGAAGAAATTGAGGAAAAATATGACGAGAATATTAAATTCTCAACTTTCAACATACCTTTACCTGTCATGCAAAAATAAGCACTTCCGGTATGGAAAAATCTTCGTAGAATCAACCGAATGAAATATTTTTCAATTTCTTGTGCCAGTTACAAATCCGTCAAAAATAGACCACTTCCAGTTTTCACTTCCGGTCGACCGATTTCGCTGGAAACATCATTAGAATCGTGTGGGTTTCAATGAATGAAATCAATCGTTTCTCGAATCCAAGAGGGCTTTAACGATGTTCCATTATGAAAGGTATAAAAGATAATTGTTTCAAATGATTCCATTTATGCATTACGAGAATTATGATATCGAGTGCTAAAAGTACCATAGCGTAAGGAATATCTTGAATTTAAAAAAACAGACAAAAATTTTTGAATGTGAATCATAAATCCGTTAAAAAGGCTATATAATCTATTTTTGATATAAGAGTTGCAATAGACTAATGTGGGTACTCGTTTGAAACTATAAAGCGAGCTCCAAAAGTAATATATCATAAAAAAAAACCAAATCTATTTCAAAAAAGGAATGAAGCAATTGACATTTAATAGTGTTGTGTTGCGGCAACTGTAAAATAAATAAAGTTTGAACCACAAGAATGTCTCAGACAGGTGAAAATTCTAATACGTGTATATAAACCATATGAACTAATCGGCTTCGTTTAGAAGCTGGAATTATTGGTAGAGTTTGAATAGGTGTGAGCTACAATAAACCCTTGCGGATTGCGGTGGAGAGTCGAATAGACCCACTCACTTTTGACCTAACCCAACCCAAACTCTAAGAGAATGAGGTTAATAGACAGAGAACATTTCAGGGAGCGCTTGAAAATGGAATATAAGGATATACATTTCGTATAAAATGAATAACAGTTATGATAAAGAAATCATCAAAAACGTGATTAAACCATATACTTGTAATCACATACACAGTGTCATCGTTAAAAATAAACGTCAGCACTCATTTCTTCTACACAGGTGACATTTAGGCAGTACTTCAGTGCAGAACAGGTTTATGACTTAGCAGTCAGCCCCCAGCGTCTTTTTTGTGGAATGATAAAAATGGTAAAATTCGTTTGTGCTGTATATTTTGTAGTGGAAAACACGGAGAACTAAATACATAAAATTGGTCTTGCCAGTGTCGTCTACATTGATCTCTGGGTGAAATTAGATACTTAACTTCACATGGATAACATTAAGAAGAACAAATAAAAATTTATCAACGACCATTCGCAAGCTATTTACTAATCGGTCGGTATTATAGGGATCATATATCTAAGTTCAGGTGGAAGCGATGTATTCATGAAGGACAAAGCATCAGGTATATTCAGTGTAATAAGGAAGTGAGGACAGAAAATTAAAATGTGTAGAGATTGATGAAAGAGGAGGAGGTAGCAGTACAGGATAGCAAAAGATGATAACTAAAAGTTATTTAGATGTATACAGATACATTGATAAAGAAAACAGGTCAGGAAAAGGAAATTTCAGGTGAAGAAGTCCAGTATCAAGCAAATTCATCGAAACAACAAATGTTACCGACCAAAGTGTGACATTCAGACGTAAAGCGAAAGGGATCCAGTATTTATATTACACTTCACAATGATGAGTCGTAAATATAGAAAATGGAAATGTATATAAGCTAACGCTAAAGGAAGGAGAATGAGAGAAAAAGAGAGAGAGCGAAAAAGGTAAGACAGGAGACCATGAGATCATAATTGAAAGTTATAATAATAATGGTATTCATTTACCGATAAATGGAATTGAATCAGATATCAATCATGAGATCATTACACGAAATACTATATGAAAGAGTTTCACTTACATGAAACTTTTCACTTACAAACTCTCATCGTGACATGAATAGATTTGTCTCATCCTTGATGTTGAGTTATAATATTATGAATGAAGTGAGTGTTCCATTTTGTAATATTATCCAGATAAGTGCTGATGAGGTAGTAGTAAGACAAGTGTTCTATTCCGAAATTTTGAAGTCCGCCATTGAGAATGATACTGTTGCAGAATGAAGATTGTTCCTTTATGATGGATGAGCTACTGTTTATAACTATGCTGTAGTTGTTATTTAAAAACATTCAAGTTTGATTACTTGTCAATATACGTTCCAAAAAAGTCATCAAGTATATTTATTATATTCAATCTTATACAAATTTTATCAGGCTATGGGCCCAGGATTGCATATTTGAACATTTCTGTTGTTCTTGTACTGCAATTAGAAGGCAGAATAAGTTAGATATACCTGTTCCTGATAAAATGTCCATATCAAACACTGCCGTCTCAGCCTCTTCCGAAAAACTCAAGGAAAGTGAAAATTATATCGACTGGAAGTACGCCATGGATATTCATCTCATCAATTGCGAACTGTTGGAATATGTGGATGGAACAAAAGATGACAAAAAAGCCGGTTTTGAAGGTAAAAGTAAACGAACACTTGCATCCATAGTGCCTGGTGTAAAAACTCATGTCTACACTGAACTAAGGGAATTGAAAATAGGCAAAGAAGTGGAGGATCGCTTAGCTGAAATCTTTGAACCCAAAGAATTTTCAAGAGTTGCTGCTTTAATCGAACAATTGGTAATGATAAAGTACAATGACTGTAGAGGCATAGATGATTACCTTTCTAAAAAAGTAAAGTTAGTTCAACAACTTATAGCAATCGACCACGAAATAAAAGATGGTGTCTTAGCTGCACTCATCTTTGTAAGTCTTCCGAATTATTATAAACCGTAAATCATGGCTTTGGAAAATTGTGGTGCTCAACTTACAACAGACTTGGTAAAAGAACGTTTTTCTACAGAAGCACTCAAATTTGAAAACAGCAAAAAAGAACCCGCCTTCCTAATGAAGGCGGGTTGAAAATCAGTTGAGAAAGTGTTCAAGGGAAAATGTTATATCTGTCATAGAGTAGGTCATCTGTCAAAAGACTGTAGATACTCGAAAAGAAGTGAAGAGACGAATGTAGCTCACATTGATGAATCCGGTTTGATTATACATTCTTCAGACCTTGGTATTGAAAATCTCAACCTAAATGACTGGTATATTGATTCAGGAGCATCTGTTCACGTTACTGGCTGAAAATCAAGTTACAATAGTTACTGCATCTGGAGAGAAGTTTGATATAGAAGAAATTGGTGAAACTACTGTTATTTTGAATGTCAATGGATATGAAGTCAAAACTCCAATCCGTGACATAAGATATGCACCTGGACTTAAATTCAATTTCATTGCATGCTGAAAGTTGGAAAGAAAAGGATTAAAAACTACCTTTGAGAATGACATATGTCAAATATCAAACATTTCTGCAGGAAAAGTTATAGCAGTTACAAATTAAACTGAAGTGGGCTCTATAAATTGGATTGCATTCACCAATGTGAAGAAATAATGTGTTATACACAATCGCAAAAATGTTTGCCTTATGATATTTGGCACCGAAGACTAGGACATTTTAATGCTGGTGGTATGAAGTTACTACAAGATGGATTTGCCGAGAGACTCTGTTTTGATAAATGTTACAGTGAAAAATTGTGTGACAGTTGTGTTCAAGGAAAACAAACTAGAAAACCATTTCCGAAAGTTGAGGCTATGAGAGCCAGCAGAAAATTGGAACTCATCCATTCGGATATTTGCGGACCGATGCCAGAAAAATCAATTGGGAAAAAATTATACTTTCTCACATTCACTGATGATTTTACCCGAAAAACATCCGTTTATTTCCTGAGTAACAAAAATGAGGTGTTAACAAAATTTAAAGAATTTTCAGCAAAGGTTGAAACAAGTACGGGTAATAAAATCGTCGCTATCATAACTGATAGTGGAACTGAGTATGTAAACCGGAGTATTCAAGAATATTAATGCCAAAATGGTATTCAACATCAAACAACAGTTGAATATACGCCAGAACAAAATGATGTAGCGGAGAGTATAAACAGAACTCTAGTTGAAAAGGCCCGTTCAATGTTGCAGGATGCAAATTTACCTAAAGAATTTTGGGCGGAAGCAATCAATACGGCTTGTTATCTGAAAAACAGAAGTCCTACTATTGCAGTTCATGGCAAAACCCCGAATTTTTGGCTGTGTCGCTTATGCTCACATAACCAAAGTGAAGAGAACAAAATTTGACTCTAAAACATAAAACTACGTGTTTGTAGGTTATTGAGAAGATTCCAAGGCATACCGGTCGATAAATATGAAAACACAAGATGTACGTAAGGCGCGTGATGTTATTTTTGACAAACAGTAAATGGCTTCAACTAGTCTTCATTCTGTGGGAAACGTGTTTGAAGAAGCATATTGTGATGACAATATTTCCAAAACATATCCTACAGAAATGAAAAAAACGCAATCTGAAGATATTCTTATTGAAAATGAACAAGCAAACCATGAAACTAATGAAGAAATCCAGCAACGTCCAGTATGTTATACTAATGATTGCCGAAATGAACCATTAAACGTAGAAACCGTATCCCAGCAACCAGAATACAGGTACTTTTCACGATAATGGAAACTGACAAAAAAATTAATAATCATGTCATGCAAGCTGTCATGATAACGGAGGCAGTTAACGAACCAAAAAATGTTCATGAAGCCTCTCAATAGAAGTGATTCTGAGCAATGGATAAGAGCGATGCAAGAAGAATATTCTTCTCTAGTAAAAAATAAAACCTGGGAGCTCGTAATTCTTCCCGAAAACAGAAAACGAATTACCTGTAAATGGATTTTCAGAACAAAAAAAGATGAAGATGAAAAAGTATTAAGATACAAAGCAAGTCTTATCGCCAAAGGATGTTCCCAAATTCATGGTTTGGATTTTGAAGAAACATTTTTTCCCGTTGTATAACAACGGGATAACAAGAGTGTAATAGTCAAAAAATGCTTCTCATCATGCTAGAACTGAACATATTGATGTTCAGCACCATTTTGTCAGAGAAGCTGTCAGAAATAAAAAAAATAATCGTCACAAAAGTTTCCACCAAGGAAATGGTTGCAGATTCTATAACAAAAGCAGTCAACAGAAGAAAACACAAGTGGTGCAGATATCACATGGGGATTTCTACTTCTGTATTGGGCTCCTTATCAAATGGGGGTGTTGCAGAATGAAAATTGTTCCTTTATGATGGATGAGCCCACTGTATATAACTATGTTGTAGTTGTTATTTAAAAACATTCGAGGTTGACTACTTGTCAATATACGTTCCAAAAAGTCATCAAGTATATTTAATTATATTCAATCTCATACAATCAGATACTGATCCATTTGAAATTTCATTCCGTTACTTCACATAAAGTAAGAGGGCATTGAGAGGAAGTTGAGCCTGGCCTGAACGAATTGTTTTTTAGATGACTTAAATCATGAGAGCGGAACACTTCCCTAAAATTTGCATCTTTTCTCCGATTTCGAGAAACTTCATTTAGAATTGTAGAGTTCAAAAATTGTAGTTTGGGACCGAATATCATTTCCTTTCTACAAAAACTAAAGCCTGCTGTGAATATTTTTATAGGTTAAAATACAAGAAATCGTATTAGCGATTTTTTGAACAAAAAAATTGAATCACCATTGGGCTGGGCACCTTCTCAAATAGTGATATACAAAATTTCATCAAAAAATATTCAATATTAATAATTCTATAGTCGAATCAGAATTCACATTGTATCATGATGGAATGTTAACTGCACACATAGTTATCAACAATTACTCGACGTTTATTTTACTTTTCAGTCCATCAGATACGTGAATTAATTCATAATAAAACTTCCTTTGATTCGACCATCTTTTGAAAGGGTGCCCAGTCCAATGATGATTTCGAATTTTTCCTGAAAAATCGCTGATACGATTTCTTGTATTTTAACTTATGAAAATATTTGCAGCAGGCCTTGGTTTTTGTAGAAAGTAATGATATTTGATCCCACAGTACAGTTTTTTGAACTCTCCAATTCAAAAATAGAGTTCATCGAAATCGGAGAAAAGATGCAAATTTTAAGGAGGTGTCCCGATTTTAAGTAGGTCACCGTGTATATGAAAAAATTACGATATGATTCAAATTATCTAAAACAACAATTCATTCAGGCCAGGCTCAACTCCCCCTCAATGCTACCTCACTATATGTGATCTTAGTATAAATCAATGGTCATATGAAAGTAGTTGTTTCGTAAGTATTTTCTTTCCGTGTTAATGTCAATGTGAAAGTAGTCATTTCAGGGGAATTCTTTCCAGTTTCTGTCTGAAAATATTTTCCTCAAAAACTGATCTCTCCTGAGAAATACCCCTTTCAATTTAATGGAAAAAATAAAGTAGCAACCCTTTGACTCTTTTACCCATGACCTTGAAAATGAATCGATTACGTTTTATTACCTGCAGAATTTCTCTGGTTGAATAAAAACTTGCAATCATTAGAGGAGTCATATCCATATGATTCATAATATTCAAATTTATTCCAGGGGCGTCCAGCAGAATTTGAGCCATTTGTCTATGTCCTGTTTCAGAAACTATGTGAAGGGCTGCCAAATTTTCTTCGCCAAAGCAATTTGGATCAACGCCTTTTTTCAAGCATTCTTTTACCGCATCAATGTTACCTTGTATCACAGCTTCTAAAAAATCTTGTTCGAGTTTCAGGCGGCCTACCAATAAATATATTTCATCAAGGTTTATGTTCCCAGTGCACCAAGTTTAATGGGTTAGTATGTATGCAAATCGAAAATTTATCAAATGTTGCAAAGCGAAGAGACCTATACATTTTATAAAGAAAAAATGATGTAATCAATATTATTCGTTAGTTCAAATGGTTCATTCATCAGTAAGTAGGTAACACCCAAATTTTTCCATTCCGAAGGAAGGAAAAAATTTTCAAAAATGACTGTGGCGTCACTACCATTGGGACTTACCCAAAAATGTATATGATTTCTGTAAAACAAAGGAATACATGAATCAATATATGACATAACTATTTCATTAGTCCCAAAGATAAAATCTTTGTTTCGTGACATGAAATGCTTCTTGATATAAAATGCTTCTTAATTTCGAAACTAACCATTAAATCGACCTCAAAAACAAATTGGCAATGTCACACGCACAGTCAGAACAACAAAAATGCATTGAGAAAATTAAATGAGTTTTACGGTGTTGCTGAATTCTTATCAAATGTTAGTGATGTCACTACCATCGTTTTTACTCGATTTTAAAAAAGGTATAAAACAAGGTACTTTTTCACATATAGTTTTCACCTATGCAGTTATCCCAATATCAGTGTGAAGGTTCATTCTTCATTTTGATATACACAAAAACATTCGGTTGAAATCTGCCCATTTAATCTTGCTGCCTATTTAATTGCTTTCATGGATTGAATCAAGAATAATATCCCAAATGCATCAAATTGAATCGTTTCAAAAGCGTGCAAATCCATAATTTTTGAAATTTTGATAGGCATTTGATATGAGTTCCTAATGATTTGATGAAATCGTATGCCTAATTATCAGCAGGAAAGCATTTGCCTACATCAAAATTCTAAAAATTGTGGGATTGTACGTTATTTTGATAGACTGAGCTTAATGTACGAAGGATTCATTTTGAGATTATTTCCAGAAAAAGAAAACGGTCATAGAAACTCAAAAAACTCAGTTTAAAAAACCCAATTTTTATGATTAATGTGAAATATGGGCTATAGGCATTGGCCAGTTCTATTCAAATTTTATACTTGTTGGATACTTTTTTCAAGTGCTAGAATTGACCTGAAACATCTTGTTTGTGAAAAAATGCTGTACCTTGTGTGTCGAATATATCGTCATAGATATATTTGATGATTTGAAAAGTATTATTTTAAGTAATTTTTTGTACCTACCTAATGACTGCATAATCGATGCATCGAAATATTTTTCGAATTCATTAAAAACATTAATTTACTCCATTGAAACATTCAATGTTGTAGTTTGTAGTTTTCACTACAGATTCAGCTTCAAAAGTGCGAAAAAATATATAACCTTTCCTCGGACAATTTAATCAATAAACATTACGATAAACAAACGTTATTTAGATAACTATGATAATAATAATCTCGCTACTGATCGTATGTGAAAATTGCGAAATCTGAAATTTACACTGTTCCTCGTTTTACTCCACCCCAATAGTTTTAATTGAAATATATTGTATCGATTGTTTTTTCATGAAAAAAAAACACAAGCACTACAGGAAAATCCTAAGAGCGGTGTTCTTGAACAGTGAAGTTCAAGGTGTACTAAGTTGAACCTCAAAACGATGAGCAGCCACAGTCCGTCGCGTATTTCTGTCATGTACCGCTCTTGGTAGAATCAAATAATCCAAGTCACTTGAACCCTTCCCGTGAAAGTATCTATTGAAGAGAGACAAATCTCCAACCTTTCTTTTATGTTCTAGACCATCAAGGTCGTAAGTGATGTTCGTGTCTTCAATCAGACGGATGTCTCTTTTCTGGATGGAATCTAGCAGCTTCAGGGTATGCTAAGGGGCGGAGAGAATAATACTCCAAAGAAGGTCTGATCTGAGCTTTATAAAACATTTAAAGTTGCTGATGTGTGTACAGTTTCCTGGTTAAGAATAGTGTTCTAAGCTTTCGAGAAGCAGCCTTTGCAATTCCAGTGACATGATTGTAGCAAGATATATTGGTGTCCATTTCAACCCCCAACAAACTTATCGAAGCGGAATTGTCTGTCCTGACATTATTATAGCCGGTTCGGAGACCGATGCCTGTGTTATTGTGACATTGAATTGAACCTGGTTACTTTCATCCCAATTCGAAATCTCTTCTAGATCCTCATTAAGATATGCAACTTTCTGATGCCGGTGAAGATGTGCATCTGCAGCCGAAGGCCTGGAATCCAAATGGAATGACGAGAGAAGTGTGCTGTCGTCAGGAAAGCAATATATTGGATTCTTGGTTTTTTCCAATAAGTCGTTGATATACAATGAAAAGAGAGTTGGAGAAAATATGGATCCCTGGGAAACACGAGCGTTGATGGTACAAGTGTTCGAGAGATATCTATCGTCGGCCACTTGCAGGAAACGTTCTTTCAGAAAGCTGGAGAACTATACACAAGAATGATCCGACAATCCATAGCATCGAAGTTTGGCCAGCAAACCCTCATGCTACACACGGTCAAAGTCCTTAGAGAGATATCCAGCGCAACAGTTCTTGACTCTCCATGTTTTTCGATAGCGTTATTCCAAATATGGGTGACATACGATAGAAGGTCGCCTGTTGATCTCTGTTTTTAAAAGCGATATTGATGATCGCTCAAGTTTTTGAAGCCTTCTAAATATTTAAGGATATGGTGGTTTACGGATTTCTCCATGATTTTTGACATCACTGATAGCAAAGCGACTGGTCTATAGTTATTTGAAAGATTTTTTTGCCATTTTGGGGAATAGGCGAAACGCGAGCAATCTTTCGACAAAAAGGAAAACATCTTTCTTGCGAGACAGGTTGAAAAGTCTGCAAATACTGGTGCAAGATCATTTGCGCATTTTCTGAGTACGATGACGGGCACTTTATCAGGACCATATGCCTTGTTGATATTGAGCTGTTTCAAAATTCGCCTGACGGGTAGATATTCTTTTTCTATGGCTGTTTTTGCAAATGAACCATCCGCTTGTGTTAGTGGTGGAATTGTGGATTTTGTGAAATTTTTATTAACAGCTTCAGCTACCGACCAGAAGGATCTAGACCCGTTGGGATTGGCAAGCAGTTTATCCCTAATTCTCTGATTATGAAGTTCTTTGCTTTTATTTATCCTGAGTTTGCAGCTGTTACGAGCATTAACAAACCTAGTTCGGTTTTCGACACTGGGACTGCTGGTAGCAACAGCTTGCTCGCAATTTTTCTTGAACCAAGGTTTGCCGTTATAAGTTCGTTTCATTGAAAAAGGAATATATGCATTAATGGATGATAGAATAACTTCCGTGACTTCAGAAGCACAAGTTGAAGGATCGTTAGAGCTGAAACAAACATCTAGCCGCGCGAAATTTCGAAAATGGTCTTTAAGATCCTCCCACTCAGCAGATCTGTAACGTCAAACTTTGCGCGGCTTAGGTTGTTTCCCAACATTTATCGGTAACTCACTCAACACTGAAATGAGTTTGTGGTCAGAAGATCCCAATGGAGAACTTACTATCGATTGTGGATCGATTCTACTACAGATTGTTAAAACTAAAAAGAGACTCTAGAATTCTCACAACCTGACAGAGCACACATTAGAACGAAAGAAAAAGAACACCGAGCACTCGTCCAGAAGTACAGTGTCCATCACAAATAATGCAATCACATACATCGAATGCTCTGAATTTCAATCATATTTTCATTTTCTAGATATATTATTTGCAAAATAATACCGAGATATCAAAAGTTGTTATTGTCAAAGTGTCGCATATGAAAACAAATCATATTCAATTACGTGGTAAAATCAGAGTAACAAAGGGCGGAAGTTGGATTGTCAACGAGTAATTTCATTGACTATACTCAAGATTTTATTTCATACATTCTCATTACCCTATTATCTTAGATATTACTTGCTATAAACTTGCGGAAACTTGAATAGGTATTGTTCAATAATTACAGATTGAGTAGGTCAAATTGATATCCTCATAATTACATTAGTTCGTATACAGGGTTTCAATTTCTCTTTTATATAGATGTATAGATAGGGTCAAAATATTACCAGTACTTCATATAACTTTTGTTCCTAAAATCCTTCGTTATCAACTTACGGGCCCTTCAAAGTTACAAAATAAAAAATGTTTTTCTCAAACAAATTTTCAAAGAATATTCAAAATCAACCAGATTTTGGTAATTGACTGAACAAATGAACTACTTTAATGAGCTTTCTTGCAGAAGTCAGTTGTTCTGCTACAATATTAGGAACGGACTACCTCCGATGGTGCACACTTCAAAACATTGAAATGACAGATATTTTTCAATATTTCTCAACAAAATCAGGTTACTTAGACAATTTTCTCGTGTGTAAAATCGATCGGAGCATCGATTTTTGATAAAAATGCACTTTTGTTCGACGACATGCAACCTGAGATGTCTACCATTATTTGAAATAAAAAAATTTCACAGCAGAAATAATTATGATAACATTAATGCAACAACATAATAGGGATGATACAAATGAAATATCAAGTTCTGTAGATTCGTGGTGTTTTTGGACTAACAATCTACGTGAATATCGAATTCAGTCCATATTTTGTATGTAGGTACGTGTGGAATAATCACGTTCCGTGTTATGTTATCTGAATATAATGAATTTTTCACATTCTCATTCACAGCTGAAATGTTGAGGACTTTTACTGAAAATTTAATTTGATGGGAGAAAATCTTCAACCCGATAGTAAATTCATCTGAAAAAATGCACATTTACCTATACTAATGAAGGGTAAAAGAATCAACTACAAAAACAACGCACGTGAATGGGTGAAAAATATCCGGGGAATAATTATGTTCCATTTCTTCCACAGATTTCGACAAAAACCATTTAGAAAGAAATAAAATAATTGTGATAAAAAATGGTAAACTAGAATGCGATTGTGTTTTGTTGAAGTTTGTTGATATGGCTGTACAGTTCACAGTCAACGAATATGCAGATTTGCAAGTATTTTGTAATGCTGCAGAAGCCCGTCGTTTGTATTCCGAGCATTTTTCCAGTCAAACGGCACCGGCAAGAGAAACGTTGGAGCGTGTCGATCGCAACTTGAGGGAGAGAGGTATGTCTAATGGATAATTAATTGGAGCATGTTGTTTTATTTTGATATTATCATAGGTACAGTTTTGCCAAAACGAGACGGTGAGGGCCTTCCTAGGGCTGTGCGTATCGTTGTATTGGAGGAAAATATTTTGGAAGCTGTCGCTGATGATCCTTCAGTGAACATCAGAAATCCATCAGAACAGTTCCATATATCCAAGTCCACTATTCATAGAATAAATGGGGAACAACTTCTCCACCCATATCACCTCCAGAAGGTACATGCCATGACTCCTGAAGATTTTTCAACACGACTGGAATATGCCAATTGGTTCATGGATAAGCAAAGAGAGGATATGACTCTTATTCATCGAGTTTGATTCACTAATGAGGCAGGTTTCAGTAGAGACGAAGTTATCAACTGTCATAATCTCCACATATGGGCCGAAAAAACCCTTATCTGATATTGCAAACCAAACACTAACGAAAACTCAACGTGAATGTTTGGGCTGGTATCATAGAAAACCATCTTATAGGATCATTCGTTTTACATGACCGATTGAATGGCGAACGCTGTTTGGAGTTCCTCCAGAACGATTCGAATGGACTTTTGGAACACGTTCCATTGCAAACCCGAAGAGATATGTGGGTTATGCATGATGACGCTCCTCCTCATTTTAGTTTGATTGTGCGGGACCATCTGAACCATACTTTCCACAATAGATATTGGTAGAGGTAGACCTTATGCATAACCACCGCGGTCTCCGTTTTTTAATCCATTGGATTTCTTTCTGTGAAGGCATCTAAAAGGCTTTGTTGACACTACATCCACTCACACGAGAGATGCCTTGTTGAATAGAATAACATTCCATAGTGTATCCATACGGAATGACACTGGAATGCTATTTCTAGTACAGAGTGGGTGTCTTCGCAGACTACAAAAATGCATTGAGAGAGAAGGGGGTCATGTCAAGCAGTTTTTGTAGCGGATTATTTTTCATGTTTGCTCTTAATGCTTGCGATTGATATTTACACCTTGAGTTTTGTTAAGTTAACGTATTTGTATTATAAAAGCTCGTTATGAAAATTTTCCTATCATTTTCATTCAAAATTGAGACATCTCAGGTTGGAATCCTGAAATTTACTTCTTCAGAGGTTTCTCATGCATATTGTGCGTGACTATTCTTTCTTGTTATGAGTGAAACAACAATCATTAAATTCTCATCAAAAACAACAAGATATCTTGTTAAATGCTGTTGAACTCACAGCTCTGCACAATATCATCAACTCACAAAAAATTTCGAATACACACCTTCTTCTATGCCTTGATATGAGTCACGATACGGACTTCAAAATGAATTTTTTTTCAAATCGTAAATGGGAAAATTCAAAAGTAAGGAACAGAGAGTATATGAAAGCATTGAAAAATTGTATCAAACGTACCGTGTGAATGGATGCTATTTTAAATAGAAATAGAAATCGAAACTGATTTAAATGAAAATCAATTTGATTATAATTGTTCACGTGATCGTTTGTAGCTACCCTCTAGTAACTTTCCTAGTGCGTACACACCGTTGCTACGCCTACGCATTTTCTTTGAATAACAACCCATTCGGAAACCGAAAGCATATGAAATAATTATTCAGTGAGCTACCAGTCGTTCGATTATTTGTACGTTATCTTTGAAGTTTCAATAAACGAACTTTGAATGATAAAGGAATTGATTTAATTGTTATCGCAAATAGCTCAACAATCAAGTATCTACATCTGTTATTTTCAAATATATAGGGGACTCACAGAAAGAAATTTTTTTTTCAATTCAATAACTATATTTCAAAAAGCTGAATTAGTTGATGATTTTTGAGTATTCTTTTTGAAAGAAAAAACACAAGCACTACAGGATAAACCTTAAGGCGCTCTAAGAGCGGTGCCTGTGCGAAAGTAGTGATTCAAACGTTCTCAGGAAGTCTATTCCACATGAACGCAGTTCTCCATATGAAAGAGTTTTTAAACAGCGAAGTTCGAGGTGTACTGAGTTGAACTTCAAAACAA
>WOGR01002339.1:0-17717 GCA_015342045.1 Leptinotarsa lineolata | reverse complement strand
ATCTATCATCAACCTGAAGTCGGATATAATCCAACGCCCTTCGTGGTATTAGCCAGGGGAGTAGTTGTGTTCTGATAGGTGTCAGTCCATAAACCTACTGTGTAGGTGAGATGAGACTGGCCTGAATGAATTGTTTATTTAGTAAAACCAGTCTTCAAGTATGTTCACGTACTATAGGAACGAAAGAATTGACAAGTCTAGCAAGTCGGTGCAACCAATTATCTCCGTCATAAGTTTTCCTATTTATAAAATTTCTGTATGGCTCAGCAAACAGTTTCAAACTGTCTCAATCTCACAATTGAGTATTGTTGATTGTTGAGGATATAAAGTTGAAAGATGGAGAGATTTCAGTATGATTTGATGTATTCTCATAGTTTCCAAATTTTTCTATATCAAAAACTATTGAATATTTCAGGGATCTTTTTAGGATCACTGGTTTCGAAAGAGAAGTAATCTAAGACTACATACAATCAACAAAAATCTGCATGAAACAGAATTGCTTCCAGTTTAACTGTTTCTACAGGCAAAATGAATACACAACAATGAAAAACACAATGCCTCCCTTTATAGTCAATCTGAAATAATATTTGAATTGGAAGCAGAAAATAAATCAGATTTTTTCCCACGATTTAGTCACGATTTTTGAAATGAAGAAACCAACGATAGAATAATGTTTCAACTCCTAAAAACGGTTACCCCAATATTGAGTTTTCATATGAAATTGAAAATAATGTGAAGTTATTATTCTTAGTGGGTACAAGTAATCAGGATTTGAAATTTAATATCTGTAGGAAAAATACCAATACTTTCAGATATTTTCCTGCTAGCTCACACATTATAGGAGTAAACTTGTCCATATGCATATTACGTTCCCGTTTAGAAAAGTATAACGATATCGAGGAAAATTATATCATGGACAAACTTGAAAACCAACGGATATTCTCCGAATAGAGTCAATTAGGAAACATTAATTTAGGTATAATCTTCGTAAAACTTCGACTTCTCAAAAAGACGTAGAATGAAAATGATTTATTGAAAAGTACCCATGTGTTACATGAAATCTGAGGTAGCGCCAATGAACTAGTCAATTAACCTTTTGCCGTTTTTGCTTTCGAGTATGAATAATATAACAACTGAACCAAAGGCGTGATCTCCAATGAGTACGATGAATAAATATTCATGAGAAATTATTTATTTTGACGATCATCTCAAGTGAATATTCCTTACTGACAACGAAGGGAATTGTATCATTAATTATAAAACCCCTCCTTCTCATGGAAGAACACTTGCAGTTTCAACTCGAATCTGAATTGAAGATAAATTCGAATATTTCTACATGTATTGATAACTAAGTGTGGATAAATCTATTCTGTTCTGTTTTCTGTTAACCAACTGTCGCAACCCTACAAAAGACAACCCTCAGAAGTCAAAACTTGTGCGGGTTGATTCAAGACGTAACAGATATCTCAAGGATGTATCCTATTTCCAGATATCTTGAAGGCGTCTTGATGGCGTCTCGAAGAGAACTTTCGATACATTCGATGATATTTCTACTAAGAAATGTTTGTGAGCTATCTTTACGATATTTTTGAAATACATCTTCATGATTGATAAATAAAACTCTTTTTCCAGAACGTTTAACGGAAATGATAACTATAATTAATCCAATAAATATTAAAAATATTAGAATTATTGTAAATATGAACATACAATACAGTTTTCATGTTGAGTATTAAGTAACTAGGTTTGTCAATTTGTTTACATGAACGAATGTTACATATTGTTCCATTTTATTATTATTTATTGAATTAATGAATCACTTCATTTTGAACCATTGAATTGAATGGGTTCTACAAGAACCTAAGTTATCACATGGCAATCCTGCAAGCCAATATAAAATCGACTGGGTGAATTTTTGAAGATTTGAATTGATTCTTGGATATGGATAGATGTGGTCAATCGTAGGAAGTTGAAGAAAAGGTGATTATTGCCCAATCCGGTAACAGCGGAGGCTCAATAACGAATACAGGAATTACCTTCACAGAGGCGGCCTGAGAGAAATATTTGCGATGATAACAGAAAGTAATGGGGACTTTATGCTACTCCGATTCGAAGAAAAATTGAATAAAAAGATCAGGCAAGAAATAAGAAGTTAGGACACCTCAATGAAGAAACCTTGTTCATAAAATGAAGCAGCACAATTATTACAGTCACTTGAAATTTCTATCAATAATTACTCAGTAGCATGAGAATCACGGTGGAATTGGCGCAGTGGTAGTGCGTCCGACTCACGATCGGAAGGTCGTGGGTTCGATCTCAACCTCGACCAGATATTTTTCTAGAGAGAATTCATCTAGTTGAAGCTGGAATGTTTCTGCAACCATGTTAGGAATCACACGTCAAAGGGTAAGACCTCGTCAGTCCCTAGCTCATACAAGTTTGTCAACTTCAGACCAGATATTTTTCTGGAGAGAATTCATCTAGTTAAAGCTGGAATGTTTCTGTAACCGTGTTAGGAATCACACGTCAAAAGGTAAGACATCGTTAGTCCTCAGCTCACACAAGTTTCTCGACTTCTGAGAATTGTCGTTCATATGGGGGCGACAGCTGATTAACGGAAAAATATGAATATGAACAAATCATTGTGGAAACTCATGTCAGAGCATTATATGATCTGCCAACAATCGCGAAAGATTCAGCCACAACCTTCAGGCAACTCACAAAGTTCAGCTTCACTTAGGAGCTCTTAAAAATCTCAAATCACCAACAGATAAATAGGATGTTCTCATTGTTCATTTGATAACATCAAAATTAGACTATTTCACAAATCGCGAATGGAAAGGCACTCTCGAAAATGACACAATACCCACATATGATCACTTGAGTGAATTCTTGAATGAAACATGCCCCACACAAAAAATTTTATCGGTTTCTTACAGTAGAAAACAAGGATACATTTCGTCAAAATGCTCCAGAACATGCTCCAAATCAGAGCATGCTCCTGGTAATCAAAAGAATACTCGATCTCAGTAACAAATAAAAAAAATGAAAGATTATATCAATAATGCAATCAAAATCATTCCATTTATAATTGCGACAAGTTTACCAAACCACCCGTTGGAGAAGAATAAAATGAAGTTGAGAGATTACGATTGTGTACTAACTGTCTTAGGCCCGGATATTTGAAATCGGATTGTGGATCAGGAAACTGTAAACGTTGCAACTCAAACCACAACACCTTTTTTCATAACGACAGACATCAGACACAAAACTTGAATACTCAGACTTTCACACGTTTGACCATCAATGGAATAAAAGACCGTCAAATAACAGGACACCAACTCTACAACTATTCACTGTAATTGCGATATTTTGGAATCAGACTCGACTCCTCACACGCAATACGCATTGAACGAAACAATACCAGAAATTATCGCAGAAGCGAATATTTCAAAAGGTATTCACACCGTGAATTCAAGTACACCGAATAGTTTAGTTTTATTATCCACAGCTCAAATTGAATAATACGACAAATTCGGAAATCGTCACGATTGTAAAGCCCTTTCAGATTCTGGAGATCAGAGTAATTTAATCACTTAGGAACTACTTGATAAACTGCAATTGTCGTATGAAGAAACTCTAAAATCGATCGCAGGTATGGATCAAAGAGAAAAATAACACAAAAAACGAATGCAACCACCCAAAAACGATTTACGTCAGTCAAACACGAGCTGACATTCTTGGTTTTATCTACAATTATGAAAAAAACTCCCATCACAGAGTTTAATAAAGGTTCATCGCAAATAACATCAAGTATGACTTTAGCTGATCCCGATTTCAATAAACCACAAAAAATTGATGTTCTCCTGGGTGCCAACATATTTTACGAACTTCTAGGTCCAAATCAAATAAAACTTGGTGAAAATATGCCGTTATTACAGGAAACCGCGTTAGGATGGATAGTTACGGGTTTTGTCATTTTAAGCAAATATGCAACTTGAAAGGAAGTTCGTAATATTGCACGCGAAATACCGAATCCTCAATGCAATTTTGGAAAATGGAAGAAATTCCACCTGAAACAATATTCAAAAAAGAACAAAAATATTGTGGGAATTATTTTGAAAAAACTATGAGTTGAACTTTTGATGGCAGATTCATGGTTAGACTTCTTTTTTCGGAACATGTCACAAATTTCGGTGATTCAGGATCACTTGCATTGAAATGTCTCCATTCTATTGAGAATGAATTTGAGAGAAACGAAAATTTAAGATGCTTATACGGATTTTATGAAATAATATGAGTCAATTAATCGCATGACTTTCATAAAAAATTTTAATGGACGCATGTGCCAACTGTTTTATATTCTACCGCATCACGCCGTTATGAAACTCAATAGTACTACAACTCAACGCAGAATTGTTTTCGACGGATTGGCCCAGCGAGTGCCGGCACGTCACTAAATGAGTTATTACTAGTAGGTATAAATATAAAAGACGATCTTTTCTCTATCGTAACGAGGCTTCGGTTACACAAAAACGTTTTAAGCTCAGACAGACTCGGACGTTTAAATACTCTGCACAACCTATTAGTGCCACTCGTCTATTTTACAAGCATGGTTAACAATTGACCCGAGAAGGTTGAAAATCTTTGTAGCCAAACGAATTGCTAAAATCACTGAACGCACTAATACATGTAATTAGAAAAACGTAACATACAAAGATAACTCGGCAGATGTAATCCCTAGTGGTATAAATCCTAAGGAGCTCTATACTCAAAAAAAATTTGGTGGCAACGGAACAACATTTTCACTTGGAAATCCTAATTTTTATAGCCATAACTTACATTATGTCATCAATATCCACAAATAAAAAATGCAACTCACATATCTTTGACAAATTCTCATCAATCATGAAATTGCAACGCGTGATAGCTTATTGCATTCGGTTCAAGACAAACGTTTTAACAAAATCAAAGAACAATACAAGTTTAATAGTAGGAAAGCTCAACTATTCCTTAAATCTAATAATTCAAATGGCCCAAGGATCAGTTTCCACAAGATCAGTTTCCACAAGAAATTCGTTTATGCAAGTAATCGCGTTCAATACCGTCTAACAATAAACATATAAGCCTTGATCCATCCATGGATAAAAACAATCTAAATAGGGTTGGAGGAAAAATATAGCACGCACATATGAACTTTTCACAAAAGCACCTTAATATTTCATCTGAAAATCACAGGCATATAAGGTTAATGATATAACGTGAACATCGAAAGCATTTACACACAGGAATTCGAAATCTCCGTTCTCTTATAAGATTAACATATTGGCCAATCGATGGTAAATATTCAATCAAACGAGTAGTGAAATCCTGCATTGAATGTTTTAGAGTAAATTCCATTTCATCAAAGTTTCTCATGGGAAATTTTCCTAATGATTGAGTCATTTTCAGTAGGCCATTCTCTAAATGTGATATAGACTACGCCGGTCCCATAACTGTGGAAGAAGGGATGCTGCGACGATCAAAATAACTAAAGGCATATATAAATATTTTTGTTTGTTTCTCAACACGTACAATTCATACAGAACTAGTACAAGACTTAACAACAGATAGCTTCCTGAATGCACTGAAATGCTTCATATCTAGACGCGAAAAGCCTTAATCATTATTTTCAGCCAATAGTTCAAGTTTTGTTGGACCAAATAATCATTCTATAGAACTATATAAATTATTAGTAGACCAAGGCCCAAAAAAAAATTGAAAATTTTCTATCTTCAGATGGAATCAAGTGGTTATTCATACCTGCAAATTCTCCACATATGGGAAGGTATTTGGAAAGCTGCTCTACAAAGACGAATTTTAGGCTTGCGTCAACTCCCGACCTTTATCATCCCTTTCCAACAATCCAAACGACTATCTACCACTCACTCCTGCTCATTTTTAAAACGGCGACTCAATGACTGCAGCATTACAATCTAACATCAGGGATCTCAACTTGAACAGATTATCCTGGTAACAGCGAACGCAACAGCTGTTCTAGCAATTCTGGTCGAGAGACTATGTTATTCACATCCAGCAAAGACGTAAGTGTCAAACATCTACATTGGAATTCAAAGTAGGCAATGTTCCACATCTATCATTCAGTTGCATCCTGTGACTAATCAAATGACGCGCGTAGTTTCAGTGGAATTACTAAGTGGTGGTATTTTTAAACGCTCGCGAAGCAGAATTTGTGTTTTACCCTTGAGAAATAACTTAAATGATGATTAGCATTCTCAAAATTTCATTCAAAATGTTTTGAGCTGATTAACTTCTCGATGTATGTGAAAAATAGATATATTATCCAATTGTTTGAAAGCAGCCTTTCAAGGTGGGCGGCTTATATACAACCATTTAATTTTTTATTCCTTCCATTTGTGCCAAAGGAAACTGGAAACGTTGTCAACACAGAACGAATCCCCAATTGCTAACCCTGGCACAGTAGAAAGCTACCTAAAGCTACCTGGCAAGCGAAATTGTTACCGCACGTTGTAAGGTAGTTATCCGCACTAAATTAACTGTTATAGTTACACGTTATTATGTTTTATTACTCGTCCCTGACAAAAGTGGTCCTCCGCTCATATCAAATAAAACTAAAAGTGGAAAAGTAACGTAATACGATTGTAATAACAGAGATAAATACTGTAAGGGAAATCTCGAATTAAAAATTAATTAAATAAATGTTGAGAAACTCAAAGTTCCAGGATGACTCAGAATCATGAAGTATTGTCGTGACATAAAGATTGAATCTTATAGTATGAACTTGATATTAGCCATACGAGAGTATGAAAACAATGCATATGGAAATCTGCCCTTATTTTACGCCCGAGACTGTTATCAACATCCAATGAGTGGGTAGAGACTTCTATTCGAGAAATGATGGTGTTTTGATCAGATAATCCCCCCCTAGTCATTGAAAATTATTGTTTCATTGATATTCATCAATATTAGGATTGTAAATAGACTGCACGAACGGTAATCTCTTGATTATTAGAGATAATTCATCAATTCGTATAATGAAATGATGAGTTTCCCAATTTGAATGTGGTGATCGTTTGAAACTATACAACTTCAAAGAGTCAGCAATCCATAATTTACGCTGGTCGATTTCATCATACTGATATGTGGATCCTATGAAAGCGCTAACTTCTGTTTTCCTTAAATCACTGTTTTTTTTTAAGTCCTTATTCAAATGTCCTTCCTCTCCACAACCAAAACAAGTACATGATTTCCTATTATTTTGGGTGTAGGACTTCTGGGCATTTGTGTCGACCTTTATTTTCTGACTCGTTTTTGCGATGAGAAAAGCTGATTTTCAAGAGTATTGTCACTACTTCTGTCCTGCAAACGGAGTTCAACAGTATAAAGCTTTTTTCGAAGAAGAGTGAGGTTTCTTCGGGGTTCAGGAATCGATTCCTAAGCATTCATGAATTCGAAGTAATCCGGAAGCATGAAAAGTGATTCAGGTAACTTTACTCTATCTTCCTTCCATATTCCATCTTGTAATTCTACCTAAAGTTTTTCTAATTTTGCCATATGTTTTGCTACACTATCTGAAGTATCTTTCACCTTCACGCCAAAAAATTCATTAAACAGTCGATCCTGTCTCTGCTCTGCTCGTTGTTCGGAAAGCTAGGTAACTTATTCCACATATCTTGAGCGGAATTACACAACTGTCTCATTTGAGAGCTCAAACTGGAGACTATTATATTTTGGGCAATATACTCTAGCTTATTATAAACTGCTAACTGTTTACTATAAGCAGCTTTCTGGTCCCCTGATGCCCCTGGAGCCAATTCTTCAAGTTTTTGAAGCGTATCTTCCACAGCTTGTATTGCTTCAAACGCATGTAGTTGAATCTACAACTGGAACGTCCAGTCGACCCAGTTTGATTGACCTTCTAACTTCCCAATCACGACTTTTGAGATATCATTAAAAATTTTGGTTTACTTATTCAACTTAATCCTCGACTAATGCGCACCTGGGCCCATAACCTGTTGAGTTTAAGGTCGAATACAGGATTATTCAATAGTAAACAACTTTAATGAAAATAAAATATACAAATCTCAGAAAAATAAATTAAACTCTACTTGACAGTGACAACTTTTTTTAAAAAACAAAACCTAATACATGGTGATTTTATTTTTGTTCATTCCTCAACAAAAATAAGTACCGCCGCACCGATGGTTTTCCTCATGATCGTAGGGAACATGACATTCTTCACAGTAATAATAACAGCAAAAGGCTGCTGTTAGGGAAGTGATGACATTGAAATGACCCTCATGAAACTACAAGTTCAACGAGGATCCAACACCAGCACCTTTGAAAAACAAATTACGACCCTTGGTACCGTATTGGTCAACAGTTAGTTCATATGCAGAAAGATGGCACTGAAATTGCTGCAACTCAGGTAATCCGCAACCATCTACAGGTACTGATACTTCGGCATCGGTCATCAACTGCAAAGCCCTTTGGGTTTGCAATTTCCTGATGTTCCGTCGTATATCAGCACATTTGGAGTCTTTATTGGCGTATGCCTGAGCTACAACAAAAAAAACGATACGTTTTTTGAAAACGATATACAAAAATCTGCGCTTTTACTAAAACGCTACGCCTTACGGAAGCATCACGATTTTACGGAAACGATACACGGAAGTGTCACACTAAAATTTTACACTTTCACGAAAACGATACACGAAAGGGTTACACGAAAACGAAAACTTCAAGCTTTTGCAAAAACGTTGCGAATTCACGAAGTTAACGAAGATGCGGCGCAGTGTCCTTCTGTTGTATCGCATGTTGAAACGTTAGGTCCTCGTTACCGTCTCTTTCTTTTCCGAACGATATGTTTTGGAGCACCCTCTAGATTTTTCTGTTATGTTCACCCACATCTGGTCTCCTTGGTCAGCTTCTCCTGATGATGTTAATTTGGTTAACGAAGATGCTGATCAGTGTCCTTCTGGTATGTTGGATCGCACGTTAAAACATTGGGCCCTCGTTACCTTTCTTTCGTTAACGACACCCTGTAGAATTTTCAGTCATGTATAACCACATCTGGTCTCTTCTCGGTCAACTTCTCATGATGATGACATCTTGGTTAACAAAGACGCTGCTCAGTGCCCTTCTGGCATGTTGTATCGCAGGTTCAAACGTAAGGCCCTCGTTACCATTCTTCTTTTTCAAACGATATGTTATGAGGCAGCCTGTAGAATTTTTCTGTTATGTTAACCTTCATCTGGGCTACTTGATCAACTTCTCTAGATGATGCCAACTTGGTTAACGAAGACACTGCTCAATGCCCTTCTGTCATGTTGGATCGCACGTTAAAACGTTAGGCTCGTGTTACTGTTCTTTTCTTTCGTAAACGACTCCTTTTGGAATTTTTCTGTTGTTTACTTTCATCTGGACTTCTTGGTCAACTCCTCCTGATGATGCCAACTTGGTTAACGGAGACGCTGCTCGGTATCGTTCTGGCATGTTAGATTGCACGTTAAAACGTTATGCCCTAGTTACCGTTTTTTCTTTCGTAAACGACTCCCTGTTGAATTTTTCTGTTATGTTCACCTTCATCTGGACTTCTTGGTCGACTTCTCCTGATGACGCCAACTTGGTGAACGAGGACGCTGCTCAGTGTCTTCAGGCATGTTGGATGGCATGTTGAAATGTCAGGCCTTCGTTACCTTTTTCTTTTTTTCAAACGACTTCCTGTAGAATTTTTCTGTTATGTTCACCTGCATCTCGACTTATTAATCAGCTTCTCCTGATGATGCCAACTTGGTTAACGAAGATGCTGCTGGCATGTTGGATTGCAAGTTAAAATGTTAGGATCTCGTTACCGTTCTTTTCTTTCGCAAATGGCTCCCTATAGAATTTTTCTGTTATGTTTACCTACATCTGGTCTCTCTGGTCAGCTCTTCCTGATGATGCCAACTTGGTTAACGGAGACGCTGCTCAGTGCTCTTCTGGTATGTTGAATCGCACGTAAACTTTAGGCCCCCGTTACCATTCTTTTCTTTCTCAAAGTATGTATTTTGAGGCACCCTATAGAATTTTTCTGTTATGTTTACCCACATCTTGTCTTCTTGGTCAGCTTCTTCTGATGATGCCAACTTGGTTAACGAAAACGCTGCTCAGTGTCGTTCTGGCATGTTGGATTGCACGTTAAAAGGTTAGGCCCTCGTTACCGTTCTTTTCTTTCTAAAACGATGTATTTTGTTATACCTTGTACACATTGACGACATGTTTTTTCTCGAATAATATTTTTTAAGACACCCTGTAAACATTGAGGGATCGCATGTCGAAACGTTATGCCCCCGCTGTACTGTACTGAATGTCCGCCGCCATGTTTTCTTTCTATAATCCGATTTCACTTATCCGATTTTCATTATTATTGAACCATTATTTTTATAATTCAAACACCCTGTTATTTTTTGACTGGATCTCTCTGATACCCATTCTATCCTTCTATGCGTCGAATACGTCAAACCGTCCTCTTCCTCTCACACACAACTGTTATGTATATTGAATTTCCCGCTGTGTGCGTGGTAGCAAAATTGAAAAAATTGATGCCAACCCGTCATAATGAAACTGAAACTATTTCACACCATAGGAATTTAAAACAGGCTCTCAAACACGGATTGAAATTGACGATAATCCATGAAGTCTTGAAATTCAAGCAGTCTACATAGCTGCGACCCTATAACGAGTTGGATACTAGCCACTACGTCTAATGAAAAAAATCAGTTCAAGTTAGCCAATAATGCCATCTTTGGGAAAACTATGCAAAACATCTGATTGCACCGAACAGTAAAATTAGTTTCTTCTTACGAAGGCCATTATATCGCCAAAAATCTAATAGCAAGCCGCCGATTTCATAATCGTACAGTTTTCGATGCGGACTTGACGGCTATTGAATTGAAAAAAGCTGAACTTGTATTCAGTGAACCTATGTATGCGGGAATGGCAATTTTGATTTTATCAAAAACATGTAAGTTTCAGTTTCATTATGACTTTATGTTGCCCACATTGGGTGTGGAAAAATGCAAGTTGATGTATATCGATACTGATTCTTTTGTTTATGAATTGTCATATGACGATGCATACAAAGAAATTATCGGAACACATTGACAAATTTGACACATCCGATTCTGCAAAAGATATTATTGATGAAATACCGCTCGTGAATAAAAAAAATACCTGGATTTATGAAAGATGAAGCAAACGGCAAAATCATTTGATATTGGCTTCTCTGAGTTCATTGAATAAAGCTGTAATTTCATTGTCATGTGACGTATTTCCAGCATCTTTCGAAGCTATAAGCAGTTTCAATGTATTGCATAACTCGTTCGCATCATCCCAATACACATACTCGAAGGGCTTCTCATTATATATCTAACGATGAGTATCGATGACGTTCATTTGTAAAATACTGGAACCAACAACAACATTGCTCACTAGCTCATCGAATCTTCTACCGAGCGTTCCAGTACGAAACACTCGGTAGAAGATATTGGATTATACCAATTTTTGAGTTTCCTTCATGGATCCTCTGGCATTCAGGTGAGCTTGTTTTACCTCTAACAAACGTTTATGAGAAGCTTAGTCCTTCTCATTATAGTCTTCAGGTTCTTTGAGAAAGATTAAATTATATAGCCCTGGAGTTCCTTTGAAGTAGAGTTCTTCAGTTGTTATATTTGTACGTTTATCAAAGTCAATGAACCTTCTATCGAAGATCCATTTTGGAAAGGACTCGTCATAAACTGGTCCGTATATTTGATCTATCGGATTGTCTTGAGCCCAATGTTTCATGACATATCCGTCTAATATGGGTGGCTATTGCTCCAGATACTCCATCATACTCTCCTCTGAAATATTCTCCATTGATGACGGTGGTGGTGGTGATGGCGACTCGTGGAATACATTATCATGATCATCATCCTTTCCCGTCATCTCAGCAACATCTTCGAGTGGTAAAAGTTGTGTTTTTTTTCAAATGTTCCAAATTGATCGAATGGTTCCGTCTTTACTTCCTTCTTTTTGACACCATCACGTTGTCTCGAATGGTTACCTGATTTTTGGGAGATTTCAGCTATATCTTTCAGTGGTCTTGATATAGGTTGAAAAAACTTTGGCAATAACTCATTCTCTCCAGATTTTCCCAATTTCAAAGCTAGATATTTTTTCTTATATTTTTGGAATTTTCGTTAATTTTGTTCTTGCACGCAACACATCGATTTCTTCATAGAGCGGTTTCATATTGACAAATAACGTTTCCGTCTCAATTTACACACTCATGTACTTGTCGGAGCCTTTTCGATATCGCCCTTTATTCAAATCCCATTCCTTGATAATGATAAAAGTTTCATACTTGTCACGCCAATATTCGGCTCACATTCTCTTGAATCCTTCAAATGACATATCGGGAAAGACGTGTTCATCGAATAAATTTTTCGAATTCATTTCGTCTTGTATAAACAATACAATTATACTACAATTGTCACGTATCAGTCGTTTAGGTATCTTGGAATACGTGTGACAGAAATAGATGACTTCAATGTCCTCATGTTAGCCCATGGAATAATATTCACGAATTTCCTGCCGGCCATCGCAGGCTACATTATCAAATATGAATGAATAATTTTGTTTGGCCGCCTCTGGACTCATAATTTCTTTGTTGTTTTGAAATGGAAAATAGCCTACTACTTTGGATTTTTCCAATATTTCTCGAAGCAGCTGATACTTGGTTTGATGAAGCGACTTTGAGTACACGTAGACATTTTCAAATTTGGCTCCATTCGGATGAAATAATATCGATAATTCTATGTTGGTTTTTTAACACCCTGATGGACCACATATGATGGTGTAAAACGAATTGGGCAACAAATTTCCGTGTTTATTTCGATACTCAACATCAACATTCAAATATTCCAAGTTGTCTATGGGTAACATATTGTCTTGTGGAACGACTTCCATGTTCTGGTGTTTGACAGTTTCACTTCAATATGTAGCGTGCATATTGACGTTATCCATCATTCCTCATGTTGACTTATAACGGAAAAGGTATCGTCAATACGCTAATCAATGAGCTACCATTCGAATTACACTTACCTGGCTATCAGTATTGCGGTCTTGGTACGATTCTACAAAAGCCTCTTGCACAAGGTGATCCTGGTATTAATCCATTAGACTTGACCTGTAAACAACACAACTTGGCATATTCGCAAAATACGTCTCTTGAAGCTCGACATCGAGCCGATAAAGATCTGGAAGAAAAGGCGTGGCAACGAGTGAAATCTAAAGATGCATCGCTTGGCGAGAAAGCGAGCACTCTCTTCGTCATCGGAGTGATGAAGTCCAAACGTAAATCAGGAATGGGGAGTGAGAAATCATTTCAATGCAACATTTTGCAGAATGTAATCAAAAATGGGAAGCCCACGACAAATGACGTGAATAAATCCGCGTCATAGACTCTAAAACTGGTAGAAATGGCCTTCCACAAAGCTGAAGGGTATGAAAAGATACGCATAATGAGAGTTATTCCATTCGAAGCAAAATCTGGAGGAATCGTATTACTCATACTAATATTTGCAGGCCTTTCAGCTATTAATTCCTTGACAGGGGAAGCGAGCGCTATCACAAAAACCGTGATTAAAGCAAAAAATGCCGAAAAAAAACTCGAAGAATTTCAACGTCACAATAAAGCAATGGAATATTTGGATTCTGGTTTGTTATTACACGAAACAGCTCGGAGATTTGGTATATTTCTGAAAAAACAACAATATCAACGCAACAAAGGACGAGGTCTTTATTCGAAAAAGCAGAAAAAACTTTTCTTGAGAAGCTACCCCATAGAGCATCATATTATGCGGAAATTCAAAAATGTGCCTATCAATTGAAAATACAACATTTTCGTGGAGTCTTTATGCGTGATGCGTTGCCAACTTGTGGTCCTTGGCTGCGAGAATGTACTGTGTTGAACTTGGATTCTCAATTGAATGAAGGTACCCATTGGGTAGCTCACATTGAAAGCTTCAATGCTGTACAATATTTTGACGGTTCTGGTAATCTCAAACCTCCAATGGAATTGGTACGTTATTTTGGAGGGGGTATAACGATTACATATAACAATGATCAATATCAAAATTCTGATCAGAATAATTGAGGACATCTGTGCCTACAGTTTCTACTTTATAATGCCTGCAAAAATGTTTGAAAACAAATTTTGCGGGATTCAACCGATGCTGAATTGAAAACTCTATCTATTGACTATTTGATTGAGAATGCTGAACCATGGAAATTGTTGGATGTTTGGCAAAGATTATCAAAGAACTACCAACATCGATTCGCTTTGCAGATTCGTTTACCATGTTTCGTCCATTATCGACATGAAGTGCCTACATCAGCTGCATCATCGCTACAAAATGCGATGTATTATGGTCCTGTTAGCTCAAAAAATGAATGTTATCATTGTGAAAATATATGATTCAAAATATTTTCAAGGTGACAACAAAGCTGAACAAAAAAGGATCAAAATCTCTTCTGGATCTTATGAAATTGGCGATATTGAAGCTTCAATGAGCAGATATATTTTGCCTGAAACGTACAAGTGGAATCTCCAAGAAATTTTCCATCTCAAACCGAAAAATAATACGCTGAAAAGCGGAATATTTTGTTTGAAACACTCGATTGATTTCCAACCTGCAAATAGCTTGGCTAACATTTTGGGGTTTTCGTCCATTCTTCTCAAGCCCAACTTGCATCATGCATTCGATCTACCTATGGATATCATTAAAGTAGCTATCATATACATAGATGGTAAAATTACGTTCGGAGCCTTCTACAGCGACACACCACCTCATATGAAATACAAATTTGCCATTGATGTTGATCCTGGTTACGCAATCGACGAAACATCTAGTCATCTTATTTATCCACCCATTTCTCATTTAAACGAAATGAACATTACGCTACAAATGATGACCATCATTATAGGCTTATTGATTTTCGCATCGGAGAAATGATAATTCGTTTGGAATTGAGGCGACAGTATGGTGTTGACTATCTGAAAGAATAACGCATCAATATACCTCATGTCAGACTTCACCAAGATCTTCAAACAGCGTCAACAACTGTCAACGAAGAATTAATTATTTTTCGAATCTCTTGGTTATCATATTGTCCACTCAAGTGTTCAACATTTTCCGAAAAACACAAAACAATGAATCTATACAAAAAGGAGAATGGCGAACCTACTACCCGTATGTCTAATCTTTTCGTAACAATGATGTCATTGAAATCAACTTCAACCAATCCAATGCCTATGACGCTTCATATGATAGCCTGCTAGTCATCAGCGGAAAAGTTGAGAGGACTAAAGGAGATAGTCGGGTGACCTCCGTAAATAATGCTGGTGCTTTCATGTTTCAATCTGCTGTATATTGACAGAATGGTGAAGAATTGAAAGCAGTTCATGAAGTTGGAATTGTAAGTACTGTCAGAGGCTTTCTCACCTACACCGATGAAGATATCAATTACTCGGCAATCTCAGGATGGAAATATCCCAGGTATCATTCAAACCGCATCTTCAACGTTCAACATGCTCATACTCATTAGACATTTCTTGAATATTTTCAATAATTATCAATGTGTTTTCCATAGTAAACACGACGTCCGATAAGAACGAGCTGAAGATAATAGCAACTGTTCCAAAATAGATGGAACTGCTGGTACAGTAGCAGTAAAGACAAAAGTTGAGCTGAACTTTGAAAATATCGGATTCAAAGTTGAACGAATCTTTCCACATGATCAAATTAAATTGCAACTTTTGAAAGCTATCCAGGCTGACACTTCTACTCTCATACCATTCAGGAAATGGGAACTCCGTATGCTGTCTGCTCTCTCACAAGGTGCACAAAATAAAATATGGGCCATCAAGTCTTCCTCGTTTTTTGAAAGCCTTCGCTTGTTGATTGTATTTCTCCAAGAAGATCGTTATTACATCAAAGTCAACAATGATCCAACGCTATTCCATTATTTCAATATCACCAATATAGCGTTGACTCTAAAAGGTGAAAATCATCCCAAAGAAAATATGCACATGAATTTTGCAAAAATGAAATAATTGCAAGCCTATTTCAACTATGCACAATTCGGTCAACATAACCCTTTTATCACTATCGCCGATTTCACACAAAAATTTCTCTTCGTCATCGATTGTTCCAGAGAAGGCAAAAGCATCAGAAGTTCCAATGTTGATGTAAAACTTGAAATCGAAGCATCCGGGGGATTTCCACAAAATACAAGAGCCTATTGCATCACTGCGCACGACACTGTCATTGTACTTCTCTCACTCGACAAAATTATCAGGAAATGGAAGTGAACGTGTGATTCTGCTTTGGTATCAATCGCATAGTCAACATGAGAATAGCTGTTGTAGATATTCAGGGTTTCATAATCGAGCAACAATTCCACCCTAAGGAGATAGCTTTCAGGATTGGAATTCGAAGTAGTAACTTCTCACTGCTACCAAACAAACCATTTTCCTGTTTGAGTGAAGGAGATCGCTGTTCCGCCTGTTACTTGGAGCAAAACGTTCACGGATTGAGGTATTTGTCTGGCTCTGTGGAATATATTCAATTGGACACTATCTTCATGGAAAATGTAAAAGATATCGATATCGTTTGTGTGCCAGGACATCAGGAATGTGACTACCCAACTGCAAAATTTCACGAGTTGGATATTTTTACATGAGTTGTAAATTTAGAAAATTATGACAATACGTCGTGGATGGTCCCCACATTCGACAACAATAACGAAGGTGCCTCACCTTGTATGCATCACATTCAAAACCGAACCAAATATAATTGCAGTCTACAAAATGCAAATATTCTATACAAATTGCTTTGTGATATATTATCAAAATGAAAATGTTCAATAAATATTCAGAATGGTTTATTTCCTTTTTTTCACCTAACCTCATCACCTGATGGTGATAATGAAAACAGTTACATGAAAACATTTCAAAATTCTCTCAAAGCCTCCAATTCCGCGTGATTTCATCCCCCACCCCACATTTTTCATCTATCATTTGACGAATGACACATGTATTCAAACATAAAAAACGAATGAACATATGATAAACAAGGCATTTCGAAATGTCATAGTTGAATACTTCACTTCCCTATTTTCACTTTTGAATATAAATACGTTTCTCACTGGGATCGCACTTTGAAACATTAGAGCCTCGTTAAACCAACTAGTTTTTCTCAAATGATATGTTTCTGTGTAAACATTGACGTCATGTTATTTTCTCAAATGATCTATTTTGTCACGCCTTGTATACCCTGATGTCAACCATGTTTTTTATTTCACGTTGACAACCATGTTTTTTTCTTCAAGGCTGCGCACGCTGTATACTCCACTCAATGTCCCTGCCAAATGTTTTTTTCTCTAATCCAATCTAATCTAATCTAATCCAATCGTCTTCGGGTGATGTCATCACCCGAAGACGATTGTAGACACTCAACTTTTAATTATATTAATTTATTTTATTTTATTTATTCATTTTTTTCACTCGTATTTTATTTCACTGTGAATTCTTTTCAGGTTTTTTGTTTAATATATTTACCATTTTTAGCTATTCTTTTAAATTTCAATTGTATTGTTTATTTCAGGGATTT